>JAPCYS010000075.1:0-98579 GCA_028641055.1 Alopecurus myosuroides | reverse complement strand
ACATACAATTAATCTTGAGCCTGATGCCATGTGGTTGATCATCAATGCCGATTAAATCCAAACATGAAAGAAGTGGTGAGAAGTGAAATATTAAAGCTTCTCAAAGCATGTATCATTTATCCTATTGCTGATAGTAGATGGGTTAGTCATGTCCATTGTGTTCCCAAGAAAGGAGGCATGACTATTGTTGCTAATGATAAAAATGAACTTATTTCTCAAAGAACTGTAGTAGGGTATAGAATGTGCATTATTTTTAGAAAATCAAATAAAGTTACTAAGAAGGATCATTATCCTTTGCCTTTTATTCATAAAATGCTAGAAAGGTTGTCTAAAAATACTCACTTTTTATATTTGGATGGTTATTCTGGTTTCTCTTAAATCCATGTTAGAAAACAAGTCTAAGAGAAAACTAGTTTCACTTGTCATTATGGTACTTATGCTTATAGACGCATGTTTTTTGATTTATGTAACTCGCCTGCTACTTTTCAAAGATGTACGTCTGCTATTTTTCATGGTTTTTGTGAGGAAATTGTGGAGTTATTCTTGGGCGTTTTTCTGTCTATGGGACTTCTTTTGACAGTTTCCTCCATAATGTTAACAAAGTTTTGCAGCAATATGAGGATACCAATCTTGTTTTGAATTGGGAGATGCCACTTTATGGTTAATGAAGGAAATTTTCTTGGTCATAAAATTTATGAAAGAGGCATTGAAGTTGACAAGGCCAAACTAGATGCAATTGAAAAGATGCCCTATCCTAGGGACATCAAAGGTATATGTACTTATCTTGGTCATGCTGCTTTCAATAGGAGATTTATTAAAGAATTTTCCAAGACTTAAAGACCTCTTACCAATATTCTTCAAAAAGATCTTCCTTTTGTTTGTGATGATGATTGTAAAGAAGCATTCGACGTTATTAACAAAGCTTTAATAACGGAACCTATAGTTCAACCACCTGATTGGAATTAGCCTTTTGAAATTATGCGTGATGCTATTAATTTTCCTATAGGAGTTATTTTAGGACAAAGAGCAGATAAAAAATGAAATTTATTCATTATTCTAGTAATACCTTAGATAGTGCTCAAATAAATTATGCTACCACTGAGAAAGAGTTTTTAGATATTGTTTTTGCTTGTGATAAATTTACCCAGTATATTGTTGATTCTTAAGTCACTATTCATACTGATCATGCTGCCATTAAATATCTTATGGAAAAGAAAGATGCTAAGCCTAGGGTTATTAGATGGGAGCTCTTATTACAGGAGTTTTATTTGCATATTGTTGATACGAAAGGAGCTGATAACCCTGTTGCTGATAATTTGTATAGAATGGAAAATATTCCAGATGCTTCTATCCCTGTTAATGATAGTTTTCCTGATAAACAACTTGCTGCTATTAAGATTAACTCACGTGAAAATCCTTGGTATGCTGATTATTTGTAACGCCCGGGGTTTTTCCCTAATTAGCTTGTTTGTTTTCTTTTGTGCATATCATAGCATAATGCATCATCCTGCATTTAAAACCTGCAAACAATTCGAAATTGATCAAATCCTCCTTTTCTAATTTTCTGCAAATACTTTGTTGTCTCAATCTTATTTATTTGTTGACCAAAGTTATTCCTCAAAAAAAAAATGTTTTGTGGGGGGGGGGGAGGCAGCCGAATTGGGCCTAACTAAGGCCCAGCCGGCCACCCCACACCCCAAACCCTAACGCACACACGACACCTAACGCACACAACGCACACACCCGACCACACAACCCCACCGCACGGAAACTCACGCCACACACGCACACACACGACACAGAACACACGCACGCACGCACCCAGGGGATCGCTCAATCCCCTTCCCGTCGCCCCTCTCCCTCTGCTCGCTCCCGAGCATGGAGGCTCCGCCTCCTCCTCATCTCCCTCAACCCATCGCCCCGATCCCCTCGTCGTCCTCCTCCCGAGCGAGCTGCTCGCTCTCCTTCCCTTCCCCAACCTCCAGCGCCGCCCCTCCCCGTCGTCTCCCGGCGCCCGAGCTCTGCCCCGCCGCTGCTGCTCCCTCCCTGCGCGGATGGCCGCCGGCCGATCCTCTCCGCCGCCCTCCTCTTCCCGTCTGCCTCGCCCCACCTCCATGGCGCCCACCGGTAGGATCCCACCTCCTCTGCCCCCTCGCAGATGCACCGTCAAGCTCGCCCCGGAGCTCCTCTCGCCACCAAGCTCGCGTATGCCGTCCTCCTAGGCCTCCACGGCGTACTGGCATGCCCATGTTGGTGTGCTTGTCCGGTTGTTTCCGTTTTTTTCCTGTGTACTCCGCCTGCCGCTGCCTGGTACTGCTACGGCCGGTCTCCTCGTCAACCTCATTCCTTGATGCCCGCTGGGTGCTCGACGAAATGGCCACAAGAAGTTGGTACTGCCCATATGGTTTTCTTTTGGGGCCGACGAATTCGTGTGTGCATGACTTGACTGTCGCATGGACGCCAAGGACTACTTTCACTACCCGACTACGCCCGTCCGACGCTGATTACCTGAGAACTACTACGGCAACTAAGATCTTCCTCGACCCGTACCCATCGCCAAGGTCTTCACCAACAAGTGCATTGATCGCCTTCGTGCGCGTCCATGAATTTCTCGTCGACCGGAGATGCGGCACGATCACATCCGACCCCGAAGACGATGCGGTAGCGGCTCGCCCACGACTACTACGACTACATCGACTCCGGACGTTGAACGACTACTTCGACGACGATGATCGTGTGGTTTAAGAACGATTACTTCGACTACTTCCTCGACGTCGACTACTTCCACGACATCGACGACTTCGTCTACTTCCCATTCTTCGTCTACTTCCTCCACGTCCTGAAGACACCGGCGTTGCCCCGAAGATCTCCTCTTTCCGGCGTCGAACACAAAGATCCTCTCCACACGTGTGCACCCCAAACCCAAACCCCTATACCTATGCCCTATTTCCTATAACATATAAACTATATTTAAAATGTCATCTCATTCATGTTTGCATCACATCTTTTGTGGGTTACGGGTAACTAACAATCACATAATAATTAAATATGGAATGAGTTGGGATAATTAAATATTGCCCGGTTCCATTTAAATTGTGTAGCTCATCTATATTCTTGCCTCCCCATGTTAAACAACATTTAATCTTGATGGGTAGATAAAAAACTCGAACCTCCTAAATTAGATGTTGGGCTTCCGGCTCAATTTAAATTGATTTAATTGCATAAATCATAACTAATTCATCTTAACTCCAAATTTGAAAAGTAAAATATGTTTTCCAATCAAAATTCTCTAAACTTTGCAAATATAACATTTGTTTTCAGTTTTGGATAAATAAAATTAATACAATTATTTAATGCTTTAATTAAATCATTTAAATGGTGAAATTCATAAGTTGCTCAATTAAATTCCAATTTCAACAAATAAAATATGTTTTCCATTCCATTTTTCACGAACTTTGCAAATATCAACTTTGTTTTCTGTTTTGAATAATTAAATTGCTGAAAACAACTATTTCTTAATTAATGCATTTAAAATTGTCAATTTAATAACTTGCTCATCTAAAAATCCATTTTCAACAAATGAAATATGTATTCCATCTAAAATTTTGTGTTCTTTCCAAATATAAGTTTTTTATCTGTTTTGAACAATTAAAATGGGTGAAAACAACAAATGCTTGTGTAACTCTTTAAGAAGCCAAATTTCATAACTTAATAAATAAAATTCCAAACTTGGTAAACCCCTTTTCAAATTGAAGCTATTGTTGTTTTCTTATTGTTTTCATCATCCATGCATCATTCTAATCAACTTTCACATGATGGTTATTTGTAGATCATTTAATTCAACATTAATTCATGGGCTTTTCCATATGCAATCCAAATTGCATATGGGCCCATTTAAATATGTTTACCATGTCAACTAGCTATCTTTGATGCATCCTTAAACTTGTTTTGCATCCATATCTTGATCATGCTGGATCTTTTGCTGTAGAAGTAATTGTTGCATCCGGTGTTTGTTCTAGTTCGTTGCTTCTTCGCGGATAGGACGTTGAGATGATGTGAGCAACGACAAGTTCTTCAGATGTACCTCTACTTGCTGGATTCCAGGCAAGTATACTCACTTGCTACCTATGGCTGCCTTTCATCACTTGTTACCGATTCTTTCCGTTGTTCTTATGCTAGCCTTATGATTCGATGCTTGTGTCTCGATCCTATCATATGTTTACCTTGCAGCCATGATATAGCCTTTCCTTCACTTCCTATTAACTGTTGCTTGTTTACCCTGTTGGCCTTGTATCGTAGTTGCATGCTTAGTGTTGTTTACGCTCAAGTCTTGTTGTCCGTCTTATCACCTGTTTAGTTTGATAACTGGGTTTCAATTTAATCAACAACATGTTAATGTTTTGGGTAATAATAATTTGATGATAAGGCACCGGCAGGAGGCCCGGCGTGGTTTTGAGGCCTGCTAGTGTTGATCCTAATTAGGAAAAGGGTCTTGTCCATTGATCCATGATGAGCGCACTAACCTCATGTGGGAAGCGAGTATGGGCGCCCCCCTCAACTTTGATTCGATTCGCATCTCGTCCAAATCGCCTCATTTAGTTCGGGTTTTCCATTTGCCGCATGCATATGCAGGTGCGAACCCTTGGCGCCAGGGTGGAACTTTTGTAGTCGACATTTAGGGAGACACGTTCTTAGAGTGCTATGAGGGTCCCCTTTTCTTCGTGGGTCTTGATTAGCCGTGCGCTCAACTGCACGGGGTTCTTTGGGCTTGATGCGAAGAAGAGTTGGGTTGTGTTGAGTACCTCGCTTGGTGGGTTGATCCCCTGTCTGGCGGGTTATTCTTACGTGTATGGCCAAATTGGTGCATCCCTGCAGGGTTAAATCTTCTCGAGAAGCCGTGTTGTCCGCGGTTATGGATGACTTGGTGAAAGTGCTGGCTAACAAGTACTCAGACAACTTACACTTAACGATGATAACTTGACTAGTAATATAGATTACCTCCACCATAAGAATGAATGTCACCCTAATCAACCGTGTGAGTTTCCTTGGGTTGCTTCCTTAGTAGGGGGTAACATTGGATGGGTATTGTTTGGTGAGTAGTTATAGTTGGTTTTGTCGCGCTATCTTATCCCTTTCTTTTAGCCGGATGTCGTAGCGAGTCTCTGTAGTTAGTTAGTGCAGCCCGCTGCCGCTTCTTTGCAATAATCCCTTCCTTCCGTTGTACCCAAAGAATTTGTATCTTGTGATGATTGGATACGCTGGTATCTTGTGAGTATGGTTTATCCACTTGCCAGTACTTAACCGACCCACGAATCCTTTTTCGTGGCTGGATATTCCAAATTGCAGTCAACAGGTTTGAAGTCTGACGACGTTAGCTTGGGAATCCCTCCGGCTTGGCCTGGGCAGGGATTGGACGCCTTCGGTTATCTTCAGGACTCTTAGTCCAATTTGTATCTTGTCCGTAGTCGGACACTATGTTGTTTCTTCCGCTGTTATTTGGATCTTTGTATTGTATCAGTTGTATCCTTGACTCGTTTGAGTCGTCTTGTATATATCTTTTCTGTTGTTGTTGCGGAATATTCGTGAACTGTTGTAATGTTATCACAAGTGTCAACCTGGAATCGGTTATTATGTGGATTTTGGCGGGAATGCTGAAATCTGCATAGTGTCCGATCTCGGGGCGTAACAAATGGTATCAGAGCATGGTTTCCGATTCCCAAAGTCGTTTCGATACGAATGGTTATCGAAGCAACGGGTCCGCAAATCCTGTAGGATAACCTCGCTAACGGTCGTTGTTTCTAGAGTGTCAAAAACTATTTCTGCTAAACTATTTTGGATCTCAATAGGATTCTTGTTTTCTCCTTATCTCTATTCTATTTCCCCTCCCATCTTATTTGTTTTGGAGTCTCTTCCCTTATCTATCTTTCAAAGTTTTAGGATCCTACATGGGTGGACGTTCTCTTAGACTTATATCCTCATAGGTTCGATCTTCGGAAGATATCTCAACAGAAGAACATCGTCATCAATCCGAGCAAGAATCTCTTGTTAGTGGTGTCGAGAAGATCAGCAATGCGACCGAAGACTCGATAGTCCGGCTTCTTCCTCTCTCTTGGCGTTGGCGGATTGCGAGGGCGCAATCCCTTGTTAGTGGTGTCGTCTGTAACGCCCGGGGTTTTTCCCTAATTAGCTTGTTTGTTTTCTTTTGTGCATCTCATAGCATAATGCATCATCCTGCATTTAAAACCGGCAAACAATTCGAAATTGATCAAATCCTCCTTTTCTAATTTTCTGCAATTACTTTGTTGTCTCAATCTTATTTATTTGTTGACCAAAGCTATTCCTCAAATAAAATAAAACAAAAATGTTTTGTGTGGGGGAGGTAGCCGAATTGGGCCTAACTAAGGCCCAGCCGGCCACCCCACACCCCAAACCCTAACGCACACACGACACCTAACGCACACAACGCACACACCCGACCACACAACCCCACCGCACGGAAACTCACGCCACACACGCACACACACGACACAGAACACACGCACGCACGCACCCAGGGGATCGCTCGATCCCCTTCCCGTCGCCCCTCTCCCTCTGCTCGCTCCCGAGCATGGAGGCGCAGCCTCCTCCTCGTCTCCCTCACCCCATCGCCCCGATCCCCTCGTCCTCCTCCTCCCGAGCGAGCTGCTCGCTCTCCTTCCCTTCCCCAACCTCCAGCGCCGCCCCTCCCCGTCGTCTCCCGGCGCCCGAGCTCTGCCCCGCCGCTGCTGCTCCCTCCCTGCGCGGATGGCCGCCGGCCGATCCTCTCCGCCGCCCTCCTCTTCCCGTCTGCCTCGCCCACCTCCATGGCGCCCACCGGTAGGAGCCCACCTCCTCTGCCCCCTCGCAGATGCACCGTCAAGCTCGCCCCGGAGCTCCTCTCGCCACCAAGCTCGCGTATGCCGTCCTCTTAGGCCTCCACGGCGTACTGGCATGCCCATGTTGGTGTGCTTGTCCGGTTGTTTCCGTTTTTCCTGTGTACTCCGCCTGCCGCTGCCCGGTACTACTACGGTCGGTCTCCTTGTCAACCTCATTCCTTGATGCCCGCTGGGTGCTCGACGAAATGGCCACAAGAAGTTGGTACTGCCCATATGGTTTTCTTTTGGGGCCGACGACTTCGTGTGTGCATGACTTGACTGTCGCATGGACGCCAAGGACTACTTTCACTACCCGACTACGCCCGTCCGACGCTGATTACCTGAGAACTACTACAGCAACCAAGATCTTCCTCGACCCGTACCCATCGCCAAGGTCTTCACCAACAAGTGCATTGACCGCCTTCGTGCGCGTCCATGAATTTCTCGTCGACCGGAGATGCGGCACGATCACCTCCGACCCCGAAGACGATGCGGTAGCGGCTCGCCCACGACTACTACGACTACATCGACTCCGGACGTTGAACGACTACTTCGACGACGATGATCGTGTGGTTTAAGAATGATTACTTCGACTACTTCCTCGACGTCGACTACTTCCACGACATCGACGACTTCGTCTACTTCCCATTCTTCGTCTACTTCCTCCACGTCCTGAAGACACCGGCGTTGCCCCGAAGATCTCCTCTTTCCGGCGTCGAACACAAAGATCCTCTCCACACGTGTGCACCCCAAACCCAAACCCCTATACCTATGCCCTATTTCCTATAACATATCAACTATAATTAAAATGTCATCTCATTCATGTTTGCATCACATCTTTTGTGGGTTACGGGTAACTAACAATCACATAATAATTAAATATGGAATGAGTTGGGATAATTAAATATTGTCCCGGTTCCATTTAAATTGTGTAGCTCATCTATATTCTTGCCTCCCCATGTTAAACAACATTTAATCTTGATCGGTAGAAAAATAACTCGAACCTCCTAAATTAGATGTTGGGCTTCCGGCTCAATTTAAATTGATTTAATTGCATAAATCATAATTCATCTTAACTCCAAATTTGAAAAGTAAAATATGTTTTCCAATCAAAATTCTCTAAACTTTGCAAATATAACATTTGTTTTCTGTTTTGGATCAATAAAATTAATACAATTACTTAATGCTTTAATTAAATCATTTAAATGGTGAAATTCATAACTTGCTCAATTAAATTCCAATTTCAACAAATAAAATATGTTTTCCATTCCATTTTTCATGAACTTTGCAAATATCAACTTTGTTTTCTGTTTTGAATAATTAAATTGCTGAAAACAACTATTTCTTAATTAATGCATTTAAAATTGTCAATTTAATAACTTGCTCATCTAAAAATCCATTTTCAACAAATGAAATATGTATTCCATCTAAAATTTTGTGTTCTTTCCAAATATAAGTTTTGTTATCTGTTTTGAACAATTAAAATGGGTGAAAACAACAAATGCTTGTGTAACTCTTTAAGAAGCCAAATTTCATAACTTAATAAATAAAATTCCAAACTTGGTAAACCCCTTTTCAAATTGAAGCTATTGTTGTTTTCTTATTGTTTTCATCATCCATGCATCATTCTAATCAACTTTCACATGATGGTTATTTGTAGATCATTTAATTCAACATTAATTCATGGGCTTTTCCATATGCAATCCAAATTGCATATGGGCCCATTTAAATATGTTTACCATGTCAACTAGCTATCTTTGATGCATTCTTAAACTTGTTTTGCATCCATATCTTGATCATGCTGGATCTTTTGCTGTAGAAGTAATTGTTGCATCCGGTGTTTGTTCTAGTTCGTTTCTTCTTCGCGGATAGGACGTTGAGATGATGTGAGCAACGACAAGTTCTTCAGATGTACCTCTACTTGCTGGATTCCAGGCAAGTATACTCACTTGCTACCTATGGCTGCCTTTCATCACTTGTTACCGATTCTTTCCGTTGTTCTTATGCTAGCCTTATGATTCGATGCTTGTGTCTCGATCCTATCGTATGTTTACCTTGCAGCCATGATATAGCCTTTCCTTCCACTTCCTATTAACTGTTGCTTGTTTACCCTGTTGGCCTTGTATCGTAGTTGCATGATTAGTGTTGTTTGCGCTCAAGGCTTGTTGTCCGTCTTATCACCTGTTTAGTTTGATAACTGGGTTTCAATTTAATCAACAACATGTTAATGTTTTGGGTAATAATAATTTGATGATAAGGCACCGGCAGGAGGCCCGGCGTGGTTTTGAGGCCTGCTAGTGTCGATCCTAATTAGGAAAAGGGTCTTGTCCATTGATCCATGATGAGCGCACTAACCGCGTGTGGGAAGCGAGTATGGGCGCCCCCCTCAACTTTGATTCGATTCGCATCTCGTCCAAATCGCCTCATTTAGTTCGGGTTTTCCATTTGCCGCATGCATATGCAGGTGCGAACCCTTGGCGCCAGGGTGGAACTTTTGTAGTCGGCATTTAGGGAGACACGTTCTTAGAGTGCTATGAGGGTCCCCTTTTCTTCGTGGGGCTTGATTAGCCGTGCGCTCAACTGCACGGGGTTCTTTGGGCTTGATGCGAAGAAGAGTTGGGTTGTGTTGAGTACCTCGCTTGGTGGGTTGATCCCCCGTCTGGCGGGTTATTCTTACGTGTATGGCCAAATTGGTGCATCCCTGCAGGGTTAAATCTTCTCGAGAAGCCGTGTTGTCCGCGGTTATGGATGACTTGGTGAAAGTGCTGGCTAACAAGTACTCAGACAACTTACACTTAACGATGATAACTTGACTAGTAATATAGATTACCTCCACCATAAGAATGAATGTCATCCTAATCAACCGTGTGAGTTTCCTTGGGTTGCTTCCTTAGTAGGGGGTAACATTGGATGGGTATTGTTTGGTGAGTAGTTATAGTTGGTTTTGTCGCGCTATCTTATCCCTTTCTTTTAGCCGGATGTTGTAGCGAGTCTCTGTAGTTAGTTGGTGCAGCCCGCTGCCGCTTCTTTGCAATAATCCCTTCCTTCCGTTGTACCCAAAGAATTTGTATCTTGTGATGATTGGATACGCTGGTATCTTGTGAGTATGGTTTATCCACTTGCCAGTACTTAACCGACCCACGAATCCTTTTTCGTGGCTGCATATTCCAAATTGCAGTCAACAGGTTTGAAGTCTGACGACGTTAGCTTGGGAATCCCTCCGGCTTGGCCTGGGCAGGGATTGGACGCCTTCGGTTATCTTCAGGACTTAGTCCAATTTGTATCTTGTCCGTAGTCGGACACTATGTTGTTTCTTCCGTTGTTATTTGGATCTTTGTATTGTATCAGTTGTATCCTTGACTCGTTTGAGTCGTCTTGTATATATCTTTTCTGTTGTTGTTGCGGAATATTCGTGAACTGTTGCAATGTTATCACAAGTGTCAACCTGGAATCGGTTATTATGTGGATTTTGGCGGGAATGCTGAAATCTGCATAGTGCCCGATCTCGGGGCGTAACAAATGGTATCAGAGCATGGTTTCCGATTCCCAAAGTCGTTTCGATACGAATGGTTATCGAACCAACGGGTCCGCAAATCCTGTAGGATAACCTCGCTAACGGTCGTTGTTTCTAGAGTGTCAAAAACTATTTCTGCTAAACTATTTTGGAAACATCTCAATAGGATTCTTGTTTTCTCCTTATCTCTATTCTATTTCCCCTCCCATCTTATTTGTTTTGGAGTCTCTTCCCTTCTCTATCTTTCAGAGTTTTAGGATCCTACATGGGTGGACGTTCTCTTAGACTTATATCCTCATAGGTTCGATCTTCGGAAGATATCTCAACAGAAGAACATCGTCATCAATCCGAGCAAGAATCTCTTGTTAGTGGTGTCGAGAAGATCAGCAATGCGACCGAAGACTCGATAGTACGGCTTCTTCCTCTCTCTTGGCGTTGGCGGATTGCGAGGGCGCAATCCCTTGTTAGTGGTGTCGTCTGTAACGCCCGGGGTTTTTCCCTAATTAGCTTGTTTGTTTTCTTTTGTGCATCTCATAGCATAATGCATCATCCTGCATTTAAAACCGGCAAACAATTCGAAATTGATCAAATCCTCCTTTTCTAATTTTCTGCAATTACTTTGTTGTCTCAATCTTATTTATTTGTTGACCAAAACTATTCCTCAAATAAAATAAAACAAAAATGTTTTGTGGGGGGGAGGTAGCCGAATTGGGCCTAACTAAGGCCCAGCCGGCCACCCCACACCCCAAACCCTAACGCACACACGACACCTAACGCACACAACGCACACACCCGACCACACAACCCCACCGCACGGAAACTCACGCCACACACGCACACACGACACAAAACACACGCACGCACGCACCCAGGGGATCGCTCGATCCCCTTCCCGTCGCCCCTCTCCCTCTGCTCGCTCCCGAGCATGGAGGCGCAGCCTCCTCGTCTCCTCACCCCATCGCCCCGATCCCCTCGTTCTCCTCCTCCCAAGCGAGCTGCGCTCTCCTTCCCTTCCCCCCTCCAGCGCCGCCCCTCCCCGTCGTCTCCCGGCGCCCGAGCTCTGCCCCGCCGCTGCTGCTCCCTCCCTGCGTGGATGGCCGCCGGCCGATCCTCTCCGCCGCCCTCCTCTTCCCGTCTGCCTCGCCCCACCTCCATGGCGCCCACCGGTAGGAGCCCACCTCCTCTGCCCCCTCGCAGATGCACCGTCAAGCTCGCCCCGGAGCTCCTCTCGCCACCAAGCTCGCGTATGCCGTCCTCCTAGGCCTCCACGGCGTACTGGCATGCCCATGTTGGTGTGCTTGTCCGGTTGTTTCCGTTTTTCCTGTGTACTCCGCCTGCCGCTGCCCGGTACTACTACGGTCGGTCTCCTTGTCAACCTCATTCCTTGATGCCCGCTGGGTGCTCGACGAAATGGCCACAAGAAGTTGGTACTGCCCATATGGTTTTCTTTTGGGCCGACGACTTCGTGTGTGCATGACTTGACTGTCGCATGGACGCCAAGGACTACTTTCACTACCCGACTACGCCCGTCCGACGCTGATTACCTGAGAACTACTACGGCAACCAAGATCTTCCTCGACCCGTACCCATCCAAGGTCTTCACCAACAAGTGCATTGACCGCCTTCGTGCGCGTCCATGAATTTCTCGTCGACCGGAGATGCGGCACGATCACCTCCGACCCCGAAGACGATGCGGTAGCGGCTCGCCCACGACTACTACGACTACATCGACTCCGGACGTTGAACGACTACTTCGACGACGATGATCATGTGGTTTAAGAACGATTACTTCGACTACTTCCTCGACGTCGACTACATCGACGACTTCGTCTACTTCCCATTCTTCGTCTACTTCCTCCACGTCCTGAAGACACCGGCGTTGCCCCGAAGATCTCCTCTTTCCGGCGTCGAACACAAAGATCCTCTCCACACGTGTGCACCCCAAACCCAAACCCCTATACCTATGCCCTATTTCCTATAACATATCAACTATAATTAAAATGTCATCTCATTCATGTTTGCATCACATCTTTTGTGGGTTACGGGTAACTAACAATCACATAATAATTAAATATGGAATGAGTTGGGATAATTAAATATTGTCCCGGTTCCATTTAAATTGTGTAGCTCATCTATATTCTTGCCTCCCCATGTTAAACAACATTTAATCTTGATGGGTAGAAAAATAACTCGAACCTCCTAAATTAGATGTTGGGCTTCCGGCTCAATTTAAATTGATTTAATTGCATAAATCATAACTAATTCATCTTAACTCCAAATTTGAAAAGTAAAATATGTTTTCCAATCAAAATTCTCTAAACTTTGCAAATATAACATTTGTTTTCTGTTTTGGATAAATAAAATTAATACAATTACTTAATGCTTTAATTAAATCATTTAAATGGTGAAATTCATAACTTGCTCAATTAAATTCCAATTTCAACAAATAAAATATGTTTTCCATTCCATTTTTCATGAACTTTGCAAATATCAACTTTGTTTTCTGTTTTTAATAATTAAATTGCTGAAAACAACTATTTCTTAATTAATGCATTGAAAATTGTCAATTTAATAACTTGCTCATCTAAAAATCCATTTTCAACAAATGAAATATGTATTCCATCTAAAATTTTGTGTTCTTTCCAAATATAAATTTTGTTATCTGTTTTGAACAATTAAAATGGGTGAAAACAACAAATGCTTGTGTAACTCTTTAAGAAGCCAAATTTCATAACTTAATAAATAAAATTCCAAACTTGGTAAACCCCTTTTCAAATTGAAGCTATTGTTGTTTTCTTATTGTTTTCATCATCCATGCATCATTCTAATCAACTTTCACATGATGGTTATTTGTAGATCATTTAATTCAACATTAATTCATGGGCTTTTCCATATGCAATCCAAATTGCATATGGGCCCATTTAAATATGTTTACCAAGTCAACTAGCTATCTTTGATGCATCCTTAAACTTGTTTTGCATCCATATCTTGATCATGCTGGATCTTTTGCCGTAGAAGTAATTGTTGCATCCGATGTGTGTTCTAGTTCGTTGCTTCTTCGCGGATAGGACGTTGAGATGATGTGAGCAACGACAAGTTCTTCAGATGTACCTCTACTTGCTGGATTCCAGGCAAGTATACTCACTTGCTACCTATGGCTGCCTTTCATCACTTGTTACCGATTCTTTCCGTTGTTCTTATGCTAGCCTTATGATTCGATGCGTGTGTCTCGATCCTATCATATGTTTACCTTGCAGCCATGATATAGCCTTTCCTTCCACTTCCTATTAACTGTTGCTTGTTTACCCTGTTGGCCTTGTGTCGTAGTTGCATGCTTAGTGTTGTTTGCGCTCAAGTCTTGTTGTCTGTCTTATCACCTGTTTAGTTTGATAACTGGGTTTCAATTTAATCAACAACATGTTAATGTTTTGGGTAATAATAATTTGATGATAAGGCACCGGCAGGAGGCCCGGCGTTGTTTTGAGGCCTGCTAGTGTCGACCCTAATTAGGAAAAGGGTCTTGTCCATTGATCCATGATGAGCGCACTAACCGCATGTGGGAAGCGAGTATGGGCGCCCCCCTCAACTTTGATTCGATTCGCATCTCGTCCAAATCGCCTCATTTAGTTCGGGTTTTCCATTTGCCGCATGCATATGCAGGTGCGAACCCTTGGCGCCAGGGTGGAACTTTTGTAGTCGACATTTAGGGAGACACGTTCTTAGAGTGCTATGAGGGTCCCCTTTTCTTCGTGGGGCTTGATTAGCCGTGCGCTCAACTGCACGGGGTTCTTTGGGCTTGATGCGAAGAAGAGTTGGGTTGTGTTGAGTACCTCGCTTGGTGGGTTGATCCCCCGTCTGGCGGGTTATTCTTACGTGTACGGCCAAATTGGTGCATCCCTGCAGGGTTAAATCTTCTCGAGAAGCCGTGTTGTCCGCGGTTATGGATGACTTGGTGAAAGTGCTGGCTAACAAGTACTCAGACAACTTACACTTAACGATGATAACTTGACTAGTAATATAGATTACCTCCACCATAAGAATGAATGTCACCCTAATCAACCATGTGAGTTTCCTTGGGTTGCTTCCTTAGTAGGGGGTAACATTGGATGAGTATTGTTTGGTGAGTAGTTATACTTGGTTTTGTCGCGCTATCTTATCCCTTTCTTTTAGCCGAATGTTGTAGCGAGTCTCGGTAGTTAGTTAGTGCAGCCCGCTGCCGCTTCTTTGCAATAATCCCTTCCTTCCGTTGTACCCAAAGAATTTGTATCTTGTGATGATTGGATACGCTGGTATCTTGTGAGTATGGTTTTTCCACTTGCAAGTACTTAACCGTACTGACCCACGAATCCTTTTTCGTGGCAGCATATTCCAAATTGCAGTCAACAGGTTTGAAGTCTGACGACGTTAGCTTGGGAATCCCTCCGGCTTGGCCTGGGCAGGGATTGGACGCCTTCGGTTATCTTCAGGACTCTTAGTCCAATTTGTATCTTGTCCGTAGTCGGACACTATGTTGTTTCTTCCGCTGTTATTTGGATCTTTGTATTGTATAAGTTGTATCCTTGACTCGTTTGAGTCGTCTTGTATATATCTTTTCCGTTGTTGTTGCGGAATATTCGTGAACTGTTGTAATGTTATCACAAGTGTCAACCTGGAATCGGTTATTATGTGGATTTTGGCGGGAATGCTGAAATCTGCATAGTGCCCGATCTCGGGGCGTCACATTATTCTAACTTAATTGTTTTTAAATTTTTTGCCTCTGAGCTTTACTTATCAACAGAAGAAGAAATTCTTTTATGATTTGAGGCATTACTTTTTGGATGACCCACATTTATATAAACAAGGTGTAGATGGAATTTTAAGAATATGCATGCCTGAGCATGAGCAAGAATATATATTGAGGAAATGCCATAATAGAGCTTATGGAGGGAATCATGCTGGTGAAATAACTGCACACAAGGTTTTAGAATTAGGTTTTTACCGTCCTTCTCTCTTTAAAGATGCTAAGAAATTTATTTCTACTTGTGATGAATATCAAAGGGTTGGTAAGATTACTGGACGTAATGAAATGCATACGAACAACTGTCTTATTATTGAACCTTTTCATTGTTGGAATTTGATTTTATGGCTCCTTTTCCTCCCTCACATGGCTATACTCATATTCTTGTCGATGTTGATTGTGTTACTAAATGGGTAGAAGCTATGCCATTTAAAAGTGTTGGTTATAAAACCTCTATGAAAATACTTAAAGACGTAAATTTTCCTAGATTTTGTGTGCCTAGATATCTTATGACTGATGGCGGTTCTCTTTTCATGCATGGTGCTTTTATAAAAAATCTTGCTAAATATTTTTTCTTAATCATAGAATTCCCTCACCTTATCATCCTCAAACTAGTGGCCAAGTAGAATTAACAAATAGGAAGATCAAATTAATTTTGCAAAAGACTGTTAACAAATCTAGGAAGAATTGGTATAATAAACTTAGTGATGCTTTGTGGGCTTATAGAACATCTTATAAAAATCCGATGGGCATGTCTCCTTATAAAAATGGTTTATGCAAAAGCTTTTCACTTACCCCTTGAGCTAGAACACAAAGCTTATTGGGTCGTTAGAGACCTTAATTGTGATTTCAAATTAGCTCGTGAGAAAAGATTGTTAGATATGAGTTCTTTAGAAGAATGAAGAAGTGAAGCTTATGAAAATGCAAAGTCATTTAAAGAGAAATTTAAAATATGGCATGACAAAAGGATTCTTAAAAAATAATTTGACATAGGTGATAAAGTATTATTGTATAGATACCGCCTCGGATTTTTTCCAGGAAAATTACTCTCCAAATGGGAGGGACCATTTGTTGTGGAAGAAATTTACCGGTTTGGTTCTATCAGGAATAATAATTTCCAACACAAATTTACAAGTTGTGAATGGCCAAAGACTCAAGCATTATGTATCTGGTGATCTATACAATGTGGAAGCTGATATTGTTCGCGTGCTCACTCTAGAAGATGAAATAGAGCCAAATATCAGAGCAGACCAGAGTTAGAATTGAAATAGGTATATGTTTTGGTAAGAATACCTTCGCGAAACACCGTAATAAATTCATATACACTGTTTTGGGAAAATAAAAAAAATTTGGGGATGAAAAAGAGTCGGAGCCGAGGCCGGAGGCCACTAGGTGGGCCCAGGCACGGGCTCCTGCTGGGCCGTGCCTGGAGGTCCCCTGGGGACACCGGTGCCGGACTCAGACTCCGACTCCACTTTGAATTTTTATCTGCCTTTTGTTCTCTAACTTTTGCTATAATCCCCGGATCGTCCCAGGATCGTGTCTTGTGTTTTCGATGACTTTTGTTTTCAAGTTGTTTCTGCAGAAAGATGGATATTTTAGGTCATGGTGTTTCCCTGTTACGCTACCCTTGGTGGCGATGATGATTGTGAGAAGGATCAACACTCAGCTAAGGACAAAGGAGAAACTAGGGAGGATAATTTTGATGATGGATCTGAAGAGATAAAAGATGATCCATGTTAATACCCCTAGGCCACCATCACAAGGATTGATGTAACTCCAAACTATTTTCCTAAAAAGAAGGGGCCGAGGAAACTTAGTTGAAAGAGTTCCCCTTCCACACACCCTGAATCCTTTCCACACATTTCTCAGCATTATCAGTTTGAAAACACTCATGTGGGAGAAATACCTTCTTTTTGGAGCATGGATCGTGTTGAGCATGCATGAAGAGGAAGTTTTAGTCCTGAAGTCAAACATGAGTGGGTAACCTCAACCAAGAGTTGAACTTCTCCTATGCACAAGCTCATGAGCCGTGTTGAGAACAACACTGAGATGATTTGTAGCCTGATTTTTCAAATTGAAGATTGTCGCACCCTGACTTCTAGAGGATACTCACCGGTCCGAACTGAATAGTAGATGATTGGATTACGGGGCTTAACTGCTCCCGCGTCCTCTTACGAGTAGGCCAACACTTATGTGTGACAACCAAACTCTACTATCCACCGGCGATGTAAACTATCCCATAGAGATCAAGATACTACCATTGACGTACTTCATACCATACACACATGGTACGTCAACGGCTTGTAACAGAATGATAGCACAACATATCTCTAAGACACAAAAGATGGAAATAAGTTGCAAATGGCTCTCACTAGAGCAGAGATAGCAAATACAATCATCCAGAGGACACATGTCCCAACATAACCTCATTACAACACAGCGGAAGCATTCAAAAGGTCTGAGTACAGACAAATCCAAATAGGCTTAAGAAGCCGGGAATGAAAAGAAGATGGAGCCCATCCACGTAGTCTCGGATCCTGCCCGGGTCCGCTATCTACTCGTCAGCAATCTCGTCGTACTCCACGTAGTAGCCACCAAGTGAATCCTCGGAGTAGTAGTCTGCGGAAACCACAGCCCCAAAGGGGTCAGTACATCAACGTACCGGCAAGCAAGACTCACAGTTCACCAAAGTGTAACCCGTCAACACCAAGCACAGATGCTTTGGGTTCAACGGAAGAAAGGGGTGATACAAAAGATGCTGCAACTGGCTGCTCTAACCAACTACAGAACATACTACAACTTCTGGCTAACAGAAAGGAGATAAGATAGCGTATCGTAACCAACTATAACTAACTCCAAACAAACCCATCCTGGATCTCGCCCCTTATCCAAAGAAGCAATCCGAGGATAACTCACACAGTTGGATTAATGATGGTTCAAGTTGTTGTGTCAATAAGCCTATTACTAGTCAAGTTATCATTAGTTAGGTGTAAGTTGTTCTGAGTACTTGTTAGCCAGTACTTTCACCAAGTTAACCATAACCGCGGAAAACACGACTTCTCGAGAAGATTTATCCCTGCAGGGGTGCACCAATTTGGCCGTACACGTAAGAATATCCCGCCAGACGGGAATCAAACCCACCAAGCGACGCACTCTACACAACTCAACTCTTCTTCGCATCAAGCCCAAAGCACCACATGCTGTGCGTGCGCGGCTAATCGAGCCCCACGAAGAAAAGGGGACCCTCATAGCACTCTAAGACCACGCCGCCCTAAATGCCGACTACAAAAGTTCCACCCTGGCCTCGGGTTCGTACCTGCATATGCGTGCATCAAATGGAAAGCCCGAACTAAGTGTGGCGATTTGGACGAGATGCGAATCGAATCAAATTGGGGGGCGCCATACACGCTTCCCACATGCGGATAGTGCGCTCATCATGGATCAGTAGACAAGACCCTTTTCCTAATTAGGGTCGACAATAGCAGGCCTCAAAACCACGCCGGGCCTCCTGCCGGTGCCTTATCAACAAGTTATTATTACCCAAAATTAAACAGGTTGTTGTTTAACATCGAGCCCCAAAACATAATAGAAATAGATAACAGAAAGTAACTGACAACAGACTCGAGCAAAAACAACCCTAAGCATGCTAGTAAGACACGGGCACAAGCAACGGGGTTATAGGAGTGGAGGTGAGGCAATATCAGGTTCAGGAATATCATGTGATAGGTTCGGAGAACAAGCAACGATACATATGGCTAGCAGAATAGACAACGGAAAGTATCGGTAACCACGGTTGAAAGGAACACAGTGGTTCATGTGAGTGAATACTTGCCTGCAAGCTCAGCAGCCTGGTACTGGGCTAGATCCTCAGAAGGAGTGTCGTAAGTATCGTCTGTCTCAACATCGTCGTCTATTCGAGAATAAGCAAACAAACAACGCAAAGAGACAAGCAATCAATAAGATGGCATAATGCACAATCATGGGATGATGCATGACCATTTAATTGATGCATCAAAATAAACTAGTTGACAAGGTAACATGTTTATGGACCATATGCAATTTGGATTGCATATGGAAAGGGTCCATGAATTAAGGTGAAACATATGATCTACTAACAATTACCATGTGCAAGTTTTATTAGCATGATGCATGCATGATGAAAACATTAAGAGAACAACAATAGAACAACTAGAAATGGAAATTACCAAGTTTTGGAATTTATTTGTTAAGTTTGGAATTTTTGGTTCCTTAAAGGTGTCACACAAGCATTTGTTGTTTTCATCAATTTAAATTGTCCAAAACAGATAAAAAAGTTCATATTTGAATAGAACACAAAATTTTAGGTGATTACATGTTTCAAGTATTGAAAAGGAATTACAATTTAATTATGAATTAAACAAATTTAAACAAGTTTTAATTGAATTTAAAACAAGTATGAATTTAATTTGAATTTTTATTTGTTCAGAACATTAATTCAAATTCATATTTGAAAAGTTTATACCTTTCTAGTTTGAAAACATATTTTATATGTTCAAAAATAATTTAATTTGAGCAAGTTATGATTTAGCAAATTTAAATGAATTAAATAAGGTTTAAATTATTTAAGAAATTTTAATTATTAAAAACATGTAAAAAAATTATATTTGGAAAGGTGTTTCAAAATAGCATGGAAAACATATTTTATTTATGTTATTTGGATTAAGTATGAATTAGTTATGCATTTAATCAAATTTTAAATGAATTGTTTGAATTTGAAATTTGAATGCATTTGAATTATTCAAAACAGAATGCAAATGTTATAAACAGGTAGAGAATTTAATTTGGTTCAACAAACATATTTTATTTATATTATTTGGATTTGTAATTCAAAAGTTATTCACATTTTAAATTTGAGGACCAATCTGTAAATGAAAAAGGATTAAATTTAAAAGAAAAGGGCAGAAAAACATTTGTTACTCCGCATGGCTAGCCCTAGCCACTGACAGAGGGGCCCGTGGCTGCGTGGCGCTCACGTGGCAGCAGAGGCCACTTTACAGTGGGCCACGCCTGTCAGCTGCTCGCGCAAAAGATTGGTTTTTAATCGCGCGGGGCAGGGCTCGAACCTGCGCCCTTGCGCTCGCGTGCGCAGCGTGCACCACTGCGGTGCGTTTCGCTCGTTGTCAGTATACGCTACGCAGTGAGGTTATAGTTCATTTATGAAACTGAACTTTAACTGACGAACGTTTTCTGAACTTTGACAGAACGGAGCGGTGGCCGGCGCGATCAACGCGGCTGCTGTTCGTGCTGGCTCGCTGCTATGGTGTGCGTGGATGTGTGCGTGTGCTTGCTGTGTGTGCACGCGCTGCAGAGAGGGGAACAGAGGGAGGTGAGAGGCGTGCTCACTGTGAGGAGTGCCGCGGTGGTGGAAGGCCGGCGACGACGTCGAGGACGGCGCGTTGAAGCAGAGGCTTGCTGCGTCGTGCAGGTGTCGATGATGTCGAGGATGCTACGGCGGTTTGATCCCCGCGGTCAGCCAGGGAGGAGGAGCACTGCAGCAGGCGGCGAGCATCGCGGGTTCAGAGTGTGGCGCTCCGGTGAGGTTCAGAGAGGGATGATTCCGGGCAGTGAGAGGGTAAAATGGCGGCGAGATCGAGGAGAAGGTGGAGTAGGTGGCTAGGGCTCCGAGGGGGAACCCTAAGGCTTATAAGGAGGAGGTGATCGCCTCCTGGCCGTTCTGCTCGCCGTACGGCGTGGACACGCCGGATGCGCGCCGTACGGGAGGGAGACGACCACGAAGCGTACGGGCCGGGGAGTTGGGCTGGGCCGTGCTGCCCCCTCCTCTGCGCGTTTTTTTTCCTTTTTTATTATTTTGTTCTGTTACTTTTTTTTTGCTGAAATAGAAATAGGAAGAAAACTAGGGTTTTTGAGTTAGAAATTTTTAGGGAAAATTTTGTAACAACTCTTTATTGTAATAGCCACACTGCCAAGTTTTGGTTTTCCAAAAGTTCAAAATAAAAGTGTTGTTTGTAATTTGATTCCAATTTGAATGATTTGAGATTAAGTGATTATTGAAAACAAAATTTAAATAGGGTGAACCTTAATGTTTAAATGGAAACAAATGATTATAATTGTTGTGTAATTTTCATAAGTTCAACATAGTTGATGTTTGGAAAAATGTATTTTGAATTTGAATAACATTTGAATTAAGTGATTGATTAAAAGCCACCATTTTAATAGTTGAACCTTATGGATTAAATGGAAACAATTGAGGTTTAGATTGAACTTTTTTATTTGAAAGATTGTAACATAACAAGTATGAACAAAGGTTTGAATATTGTTTGAATTTGAAATAGAAAACAAATAAAACAGATGCAAATAAAAGAAGAACAAATGCAAAACAAATGCAACAAAGGAATGAGTATGATGACATGATGCAAAACTTTAATTTAAACAAGAAGCAAACATTCTAAAGGTAAGTTTTTGTACTTGGGATGTTACAAAACGCCCCCCCTTGAAGGCGCCCCAAGATTCCTTACTGAGAAGAGAAAAGGTCCGGATACTTCTTGCGAAGATCCTCTTCGGTCTCCCACGTTGCCTCTTTATCGGAATGATGTGACCATTGCACTTTCAAGAACTTGGTGCTCTTGTTGCGAGTCTTACGAACGGTCTCATCGAGAATTTGAATAGGGTGCTCCTCATAAGAGAGATCATCTTGCAGTTCAATGGAATCATGATTAACTGCACGATCTGGATCTTTGAAACACTTCTTGAGCTGTGACACGTGAAACACATCGTGCACCTTGGATAGTTTTTCTGGAAGTTCAAGACGATAGACATTTTCCGCATGCCTTGAGAGAATGTTGAAAGGACCAATGTATCTTGGTGCAAGCTTTCCTTTCACACCAAAACGATGAGTGCCTCTGAGGGGAGTTACACGGAGAATGCTTTGTCACCAGGTGCATAGATCATATCCCTGTGCTTGCTGTCATAGTAGCTTTTCTGACGAGACTGAGCAATCTTGAGATTGTCGCGAATGATGCGAACTTTCTCTTCGGCTTCCTTAACAATGTCAGGGCCTAAGAGTGAACGTTCACCAGCTCCAGACCAATTGATTGGACTCCTGCATCTGCGGCCATAGAGTGCTTCAAATGGTGCCATGCCTAGGCTTGCCTGGAAGCTGTTGTTGTAGGAGAATTCAGCATATGGAAGGCAATCCTCCATTTCATGCCAAAGGAGAGACCACATGCTCTGAGCATATCCTCGAGAATCTGATTGACTCTTTCGACTTGCCCTTGAGACTGAGGATGATAAGTTGTGCTGAACAGAAGTTTGGTGCCCAAAGCTTCTTGAAAACTCTTCCAGAAATGAGAAGTGAAGATACTTCCACGGTCTGAGCTTATTTCCAATGGAACACCATGAAGAGGAACAATCTTTGATGTTTAGAGTTCTGCTAACTGGCTAGCTGAGATTGTTTCTTTGACAGGAAAGAAGTGAGCTACTTTAGTGAGACGATCAATGACAACGAAGATTGCATCGTTGCCCTTCTTGGACTTTGGAAAACCATGACGAAGTCCATTTCAATCATGTCCCACTTCCACTCAGGAATTTTCAGAGGTTGGAGAAGACCGACTGTTTTCTGATGAACTGCCTTAACACGTTGACAAACGTCGCATTCAAAACGTATTGAGCAATTTCACGTTTCATGCCAGGCCACCAATACAGTGTCTTAAGATCCTGGTACATCTTTGTACTTCCAGGGTGGATGGATAGAGGAGTTTCATGAGCCTCCTTGAGAATGATATCTTTGAGACTTTGAATTTGAGGAACTGCAATGCGTCCTTCGAAGAACACAGTTCCCTTGTCATCAATTGAGAAGGACTTAAATTTCTCCTTGCCTTCTTTGATGTGCTCTACCATCTTCTTGATTTCAGCATCACGAAGTTGTTCAGAACGAATCTTGTCCTCGAGAGTTGGACTGCTGTCAAGCTTGCAAGATAACCTTGAGGAACAAGACCAAGGTTCAGCTTCTGGAATTCTTCATGAAGTGGAGGTTGGCTTTCCTGATCATGAGATTATTGCAATACGACTTGCGACTGAGAGCATCGGCCATAACATTAGCCTTGCCTGGAGTGTAAGAAATGGTGAGATCAAAGTCTTTAATCTTTTCAATCCATCTCCTTTGCCTGAGGTTTAGATCTGGTTGAGTGAAGATGTATTTCAGACTCTTATGATCGGAAAAGAATTTCAGTGCGGTTACCCAACAAGTATTGCCTCCATTTTTGAGGGCAAACACAACTGCTGCAAGTTCAAGGTCATGTGGGATAATTTTGCTCATGTGCATTCAATGACGTGAAGCATAAGCCACAACTTGACGTTCTTGCATAAGAACTGCACCTAGACCTTGGAGAGATGCATCACAGAATATCTGGAAAGGTTTGGTAGTCTGGGCCAACCAGAACTGGTGTAGAAGTGAGTTTAGTCTTCAAGAGATTGAAACTTTCATCACATTGTGGAGACCAAACGAACTTCTTGTCCTTCTTTGTGAGATCAGTGAGAGGTTTGGCAATCTTGGAGAAGTTTTGGACGAAACGACGGCAATATCTAGCCAAGCCAAGAAAACTTCTTACTTGCTTCACCGTCTTAGGAGGTTTCCAATCAACAATTGCTTTAACCTTTTCTGTGTCAATGGCTATGCCCTTGGCAGAGATGATGTGACCAAGATAAGCAACTTCTGAGATCCAGAACTCACATTTGGAGAACTTGGCATACAGACGATGCTCGCGAAGTTTCATGAGAGTGAGACGAAGATGTTCTTCATGCTCTTCCTCAGATTTGGAGTAGACAAGAATGTCGTCAAGATATACCACAACGAACTTGTCAAGGTATTCATGGAAGACAGAATTCATGAGTCTAGAGAAGGTCGCCGGTGCATTGGTGAGACCAAAGGACATGACGGTGTATTCATATAGACCGTAGCGAGTGGTGAAAGATGTTTTTGGAATATCTTCCTTTCTGATCTTTATTTGATGGTAACCCATCCTCAAGTCCAACTTTGAGAATATTGAGGCCCCAGCAAGTTGATAAAAAAGATCATCGATACGAGGAATTGGATACTTGTTTTTGATGGTTTTCTCGTTAAGAGGACGATAGTCAACAACGAGTCTCTTTGTTTGATCCTTCTTCGCAACGAACAGAGTTGGGCAACCCCAAGCCGAAGAAGTAGGTTGAATGTAACCTTTCTCCATGTACATATCGAGTTGCTCCTTTAATAGTTTCAGTTCAGGAGGAGCTATCTTGTATGAATGCTTAGAGATTGGAGCAGTACCTGGTTCAAGCTCAATCACGAACTCAACTGCTCTGTCCGGAGGCATCCCTGGCAACTCTTCTGGAAAGACGTCAGGGAATTCACAAACCACCGGAACATTTTCAAGTAGAGGTAGAGGTTTTGCATCGAGTGTGTATAGCTGAACAGAACTTGATTCATTTGGAGAATAGACTATCTGGCCAGAAGGGTGGAACAGAGTTATTGACTTCTGAGCACAGTCAATCGTAGCTTTATTGGCCTTCAACCAATCCATGCCAAGAATGACATCAATGTCAGAATTGCCAAGCAGAATGAGAGAAGCAAGGAATATGTGGCCTCCAATTAGGATCTGATTCTCATGACTGATCTTGGAAGTTTGCATAGTTGCTCCAGGGGAGTTTACTACTAGCGGGGAACCCAAACCAACAAAGGGGAGCTTAATTGCTGTTGCAAAGATCTTTGACACGAAAGAATGCGATGCTCCAGTATCAAACAACATTTTAGCTGGGTTAGAGTTTACGGGGAATGTACCGAGAACGACGTCAGTAGCTTCCTCAGCTTTGTCGGCCTTGATATGATTCACCCTCACGGTCCTCCCGACAGGCATGTTGTTGGAGTTGAAGGCTTTAGCCGGGGGAGCACGCACCATCGCCTGGTTGGTGTTGGGACGAGGAGGTGGTGGAGGTAGCTGCATCTGAGTGCACTTGTCAGCGTAGTGCCCCGTCTGCTTGCACTTGAAGCAAGTGACGACACGAGGAGGATCTGGCCTTGGCTGCCCCATTGAAAACCTCTGACCATGCATCTGAGATGGGTTGGGTGGGCGGGGAGCAAAGCCTGGAGAAGCTTGGGCATATGGAGCCCTAGTGACAGCACCATTTGGCACCCAGATGCGGCGCTTCTGCGTGGGGGTGGTCATGTTGGAGGAGGAACCACCCTCACGCGAGTGCTTGCGAGACTCTTCGAACGCCTTGCGCCCATTTTCCTCATTGAGCGCGGTGTTAACGAGCTCCTCGAAGTCTTTGGCCTTGATGTTGGTGAGGGCATACTTGAGCTCCGGGTTTAAAACCTCTGCGGAACCTTGCCATCTTCTTGGCCTCAGTGGACACCTCGTCTCCAGCGTATCGAGCGAGGCGATTGAACTCACTCTAGATAGCTGATAACGTCCAGCTTGCCCTGCTTAAGAGAGCAGAACTCTTCACGCATCCTTTCCATGAGACCATCTGGAATGTGGTGCTTCAGGAAGGCTTCCTTGAAACAACCCCAGGTGATTGGATAGCCAACTCTCATGGTCTGGTAGTTCTCCCACCAATTAGCTGCCTGACCCTTCAGCAGATAGGAGGCATACTTGACCTTGTCTTCCTCAGCAACGTGAGAAATGTCCAGAGCCTTGGCCATCTCACGGATCCAGTCATCAGCATCCAGAGGCTCGCGTGTTGCCACGAAAGCTCTCGGGCCCAGACTGAGGAACTCCTTGATGCTGACTCGTGGAGCGTTCTGGTTGATGTCCTGATTAGCCTGGAACTGGGCCATCTGCGTCACGACTTGCGTCATCTGAGTCAACAGCTCCGTGATTGGCGGTGGCTCAGGGGGTGTTCCTTGTTGGCGGCATCCTGAATGGAAATGCATTTTAGCACAACAATAGAAAAGGATAGACTTGACAACCGAAAGAGAGATTATTCCGACCCATGAATAGATAACCAACAGGTACATCATAACATGTTCAAATACATCAGAATATCCAACACACCATAAATGGTTCGACTGCCAAAGGATAACTAAACATAGCTAGGAAATGGATACATCGGTACTCCCATGCTCATCACGCAGGACGGCGGTGAGTAGTACGGCGAGAGGTACGGTGAGGAGGACGCCCACGAAAGTAGGTAGAACGACGATCCATGTAGATCTGACGTGGTCTGAGAGCGACTCTCGGTGTGATGAAGTACATAGCATCGGCTCCCTGTGCTCCAAAGCGGGGAATCCCAGTGTATCCATTACCGAGGTTGAGGAGTGGACCCCTGATCGGCTCGTAACCTCCAGCATCTGGCAGACGACGACCAACTGGCTGATCGAAACGTGCAAAGCACTCGTCTCCAACAAAGTCTGTGGTGTAAGTCGCCAGACGAGTCAAAGCAAGGTAGAGCTGCTCTCTGACTGAGGCCAACTCCTGAGATAGTGTGGTGACAACTGCGTCACTGTACCTCACAAACTGAGCGGTGGTGTGCAGCCTGGAGTTATCATGCTCATAAACATCCAAGTTGTCGTAGAGAGTGAAGTGAGCTCCCTCCGAAGTGATGTAACCACGGGGGATGTGGCGATAGATAGAATCGTCAAACCCCCAGTAGTCAGCACGAAGGACGGTGAGACTCACGTAAGCTGCCTGCTGCACGGCCATATCCACTGTGGAACCTACTTCCTCGTAGCGGTGGACGACGCTCATGCCATCATCTGACAGAATGTAGACGATAGCCTGGTAGTAGGTCTGGTCAAACTCTCGCTGCTGCTCGTAGACCTGGTACTCTGGTGCCCAACGGAACCCCAGATAAGTGACCATGTCCCTCAGCATCTCCGGATAACCGGCAGTGCTCTCGCATCGAGTCATCCGAACCACCCGCGGGTAGAACCTGAGATCCATCTGCAGATGATCGGGGAAGTTTTGATTAGACGCCGGTAGAGAACTGAAGTGGAAAGCAACAACAAGGTTTGAACGGACGAAAAGGATGTTGAGAAGAACAGGATATCGAAGCAACAACGGGAAACACGAGACCAAAACTCCTTAGGTACTACGGAAGAACCCATCCGGGCTTCTAGAGGATCAATATCTACTTCTTAAGGAATAGAGGATCTCCATTCCTATGGTCTAGTAGATATAACTATCCTAGAGAAACCAGGATTCGTGAAAACCTAACTTGAAAGTTTAGATGAGAAGAGAAAACGTTGCACTTCCTTACCAGAAAAGGGTGGGTGGGTGGGGAAAGAAGAAAAATGGCAGAATTCCTACTCTCACGTTTCATTTTTTTCCTATATAGCTACCAAATAGTTTCTAGACTCAACCGCGACCAGTAAAAGGGATCCTACAGGCAGACAGGCTCTGATACCGTTTGTCGCACCCTGACTTCTAGAGGATACTCACCGGTCCGAACTGAATAGTAGATGATTGGATTACGGAGCTTAACTGCTCCCGCGTCCTCTTACGAGTAGGCCAACACTTATGTGTGACAACCAAACTCTACTATCCACCGTCGATGTAAACTATCCCATAGAGATCAAGATACTACCATTGACGTACTTCATACCATACACACATGGTACGTCAACGGCTTGTAACAGAATGATAGCACAACATATCTCTAAGACACAAAAGATGGAAATAAGTTGCAAATGGCTCTCACTAGAGCAGAGATAGCAAATACAATCATCCAGAGGACACATGTCCCAACATAACATCATTACAACACAGCGGAAGCATTCAAAAGGTCTGAGTACAGACAAATCCAAATAGGCTTAAGAAGCCGGGAATGAAAAGAAGACGGAGCCCATCCACGTAGTCTCGGATCCTGCCCGGGTACGCTATCTACTAGTCAGCAATCTCGTCGTACTCCACGTAGTAGCCACCAAGTGAATCCTCGGAGTAGTAGTCTGCGGAAACCACAGCCCCAAAGGGGTCAGTACATCAACGTACCGGCAAGCAAGACTCACAGTTCACCAAAGTGTAACCCGTCAACACCAAGCACAGATGCTTTGGGTTCAACGGAAGAAAGGGGTGATACAAAAGATGGTGCAACTGGCTGCTCTAACCAACTACAGAACATACTACAACTTCCGGCTAATAGAAAGGAGATAAGATAGCGTATCGTAACCAACTATAACTAACTCCAAACAAACCCATCCTGGATCTCGCCCCTTATCCAAAGAAGCAATCCGAGGATAACTCACACAGTTGGATTAATGATGGTTCAAGTTGTTGTGTCAATAAGCCTATTACTAGTCAAGTTATCATTAGTTAGGTGTAAGTTGTTCTGAGTACTTGTTAGCCAGTACTTTCACCAAGTTAACCATAACCACGGAAAACACGGCTTCTCGAGAAGATTTATCCCTGCAGGGGTGCACCAATTTGGCCGTACACGTAAGAATATCCCGCCAGACGGGAATCAAACCCACCAAGCGAGGCACTCTACACAACTCAACTCTTCTTCGCATCAAGCCCAAAGCACCACGTGCTGTGCGTGCGCGGCTAATCGAGCCCCACGAAGAAAAGGGGACCCTCATAGCACTCTAAGACCACGCCGCCCTAAATGCCGACTACAAAAGTTCCACCCTGGCCTCGGGTTCGTACCTGCATATGCGTGCATCAAATGGAAAGCCCGAACTAAGTGTGGCGATTTGGACGAGATGTGAATCGAATCAAATTGAGGAGGGCGCCCATACACGCTTCCCACATGCGGATAGTGCGCTCATCATGGATCAGTAGACAAGACCCTTTTCCTAATTAGGGTCGACACTAGCAGGCCTCAAAACCACGCCGGGCCTCCTGCCGGTGCCTTATCAACAAGTTATTATTACCCAAAATTAACAGGTTGTTGTTTAACATCGAGCCCCAGAACATAATAGAAATAGATAACAGAAAGTAACTGACAACAGACTCGAGCAAAAACAACCCTAAGCATGCTAGTAAGACACGGGCACAAGCAACGGGGTTATAGGAGTGGAGGTGAGGCAATATCAGGGTTCAGGATATCATGTGATAGGTTCGGAGAACAAGCAACGATACATATGGCTAGCAGAATAGACAACGGAAAGTATCGGTAACCACGGTTGAAAGGAACACAGTGGTTCATGTGAGTGAATACTTGCCTGCAAGCTCAGCAGCCTGGTACTGGGCTAGATCCTCAGAAGGGGTGTCGTAAGTATCGTCGTCTATTCGAGAAGAAGCAAACAAACAACGCAAAGAGACAAGCAATCAATAAGATGGCATAATGCACAATCATGGGATGATGCATGACCATTTAATTGATGCATCAAAATAAACTAGTTGACAAGGTAACATGTTTATATGGACCCATATGCAATTTGGATTGCATATGGAAAGGGTCCATGAATTAAGGTGGAAACATATGATCTACTAACAATTACCATGTGAAAGTTTATTAGCATGATGCATGCATGATGAAAACATTAAGAGACCAACAATAGAACAACTAGAAATGGAAATTACCAAGTTTGGAATTTATTTGTTAAGTTTTGGAATTTTGGTTCCTTAAAGGTGTCACACAAGCATTTGTTGTTTTCATCAATTTAAATTGTCCAAAACAGATAACAAAGTTCATATTTGAATAGAACACAAAATTTTAGGTGGATTACATGTTTCAAGTATTGAAAAAGGAATTACAATGATTTAATTATGAATTAAACAAATTTAAACAAGTTTTAATTGAATTTAAAACAAGTATGAATTTATTTGAATTTTTATTTGTTTAGAACATTAATTCAAATTCATATTTGAAAAGTTTATACCTTTCTAGTTTGAAAACATATTTTATATGTTCAAAAATAATTTAATTTGAGCAAGTTATGATTTTAGCAAATTTATATTTGGAAAGGTGCTTCAAACTAGCATGGAAAACATATTTTATTTATGTTATTTGGATTAAGTATGAATTAGTTATGCATTTAATCAAATTTTAAATGAATTGTTTGAATTTGAAATTTGAATGCATTTGAATTATTCAAAACAGAATGCAAATGTTATAAACAGGTAGAGAATTTAATTTGGTTCAACAAACATATTTTATTTATATTATTGGATTTGTAATTCAAAAGTTATTCACATTTTAAATTTGAGGACCAATATGTAAATGAAAAAGGGTTTAAATTTAAAAGAAAAGGGCAGAAAAACATTTGTTACTCCGCAGTGGCTAGCCCTAGCCACTGACAGAGGGGCCCGTGGCTGCGTGGCGCTCACGTGGCAGCAAAGGCCACTTACAGGTGGGCCATGCCTGTCAGCTGCTCGCGCAAAAGATTGGTTTTAATCGCGCGGGGCAGGGCTCGAACCTGCGCCCTTGCGCTCGCGTGCGCAGCGTGCAACCACTGCGGTGCGTTTCGCTCGTTGTCAGTATACGCTACGCAGTGAGGTTATAGTTCAGTTACGAAACCAAACTTTTAACTGACGAACGTTTTCTGAACTTTGACAGAACGGAGCGGTGGCCGGCGGCGATCAACGCGGCTGCTGTCGTGCTGGCTCGCTGCTGTGGTGTGCGTGGATGAGTGCGTGTGCTGCTGTGTGTGCACGCGCTGCTGATAGGGGAACAGAGGGAGGTGAGAGGCGTGCTCACTGTGAGGGAGCTCCGCGGTGGTGGAAGGCCGGCGACGACGTCGAGGACGGCGGCGTTGAAGCAGAGGCTTGCTGGCGTCGTGCAGATGTCGATGATGTCGAGGATGCTACGGCGGTTTGATCCCCGCGGTCAGCCAGGGAGGAGGAGCACTGCAGCGGCGGCGAGCATCGCGGGTTCAGAGGTGTGGCGCTCCGGTGAGGTTCAGAGAGGGATGATTCCGGGCAGTGAGAGGGAAAAATGGCGGCGGAGATCGAGGAAGAAGGTGGAGTAGGTGGTCTAGGGCTCCGAGGGGGAACCCTAGGGCTTATAAGGAGGAGGTGATCGCCTCCTGGCCGTTCTGCTCGCCGTACGGCGACGTGGACACGCCGGATGCGCGCCGTACGGGAGGGAGACGACCACGAAGCGGTACGGGCCGGGGAGTTGGGCTGGGCCGTGCTGCTCCCCTCCTCTGCGCGTTTTTTTTCCTTTTTTTATTATTTTGTTCTGTTACTTTTTTTTGCTGAAATAGAAATAGGAAGAAAACTAGGGTTTTTGAGTTAGAAATTTTTTAGGGAAAATTTTGTAACAACTCTTTATTGTAATAGCACACTTGCCAAGTTTTGGTTTTCCAAAAGTTCAAAATAAAAGTGTTGTTTGTAATTTGATTCCAATTTGAATGATTTTGAGATTAACTGATTATTGAAAACAAAATTTAAATAGGGTGAACCTTAATGTTTAAATGGAAACAAATGATTATAATTGTTGTGTAATTTTCATAAGTTCAACATAGTTGCTGTTTGGAAAAATGTATTTTGAATTTGAATAACATTTGAATTAAGTGATTGATTAAAAGCCATTTTTAATAGTTGAACCTTATGGATTAAATGGAAACAATTGAGGTTTAGAGTTGAACTTTTTTATTTGAAAGATTGTAACATAACAAGTATGAACAAAGGTTTGAATATTGGTTTGAATTTGAAATAGAAAACAAATAAAAACAGATGCAAATAAAAGAAGAACAAATGCAAAACAAATGCCAACAAAGGAATGAGTATGATGACATGATGCAAAACTTTAATTTAAACAAGAAGCAAACATTCTAAAGGTAAGTTTTCATACTTGGGATGTTACAAAACGCCCCCCCTTGAAGGCGCCCCGAGATTCCTTACTGAGAAGAGAAAAGGTCCGGATACTTCTTGCGAAGATCCTCTTCGGTCTCCCACGTTGCCTCTTTATCGGAATGATGTGACCATTGCACTTTCAAGAACTTGGTGCTCTTGTTACGATTCTTACGAACGGTCTCATCGAGAATTTGAATAGGGTGCTCCTCATAAGAGAGATCATCTTGCAGTTCAATGGAATCATGATTAACTGCACGATCTGGATCTTTGAAACACTTCTTGAGCTGTGACACGTGAAACACATCGTGCACCTTGGATAGTTTTTCTGGAAGTTCAAGACGATAGACATTTTCCGCATGCCTTGAGAGAATGTTGAAAGGACCAATGTATCTTGGTGCAAGCTTTCCTTTCACACCAAAACGATGAGTGCCTCTGAGGGGAGTTACACGGAGATATGCTTTGTCACCAGGTGCATAGATCATATCCATGTGCTTGCTGTCATAGTAGCTTTTCTGACGAGACTGAGCAATCTTGAGATTTTCGCGAATGATGCGAACTTTCTCTTCGGCTTCCTTAACAATGTCAGGGCCTAAGAGTGAACGTTCACCAGCTCCAGACCAATTGATTGGACTCCTGCATCTGCGGCCATAGAGTGCTTCAAATGGTGCCATGCCTAGGCTTGCCTGGAAGCTGTTGTTGTAGGAGAATTCAGCATATGGAAGGCAATCCTCCCATTTCATGCCAAAGGAGAGACCACATGCTCTGAGCATATCCTCGAGAATCTGATTGACTCTTTCGACTTGCCCTTGAGACTGAGGATGATAAGTTGTGCTGAACAGAAGTTTGGTGCCCAAAGCTTCTTGAAAACTCTTCCAGAAATGAGAAGTGAAGATACTTCCACGGTCTGAGCTTATTTCCAATGGAACACCATGAAGAGGAACAATCTTTGATGTTTAGAGTTCTGCTAACTGGCTAGCTGAGATTGTTTCTTTGACAGGAAAGAAGTGAGCTACTTTAGTGAGACGATCAATGACAACGAAGATTGCATCGTTGCCCTTCTTGGACTTTGGAAAACCAGTGACGAAGTCCATTTCAATCATGTCCCACTTCCACTCAGGAATTTTCAGAGGTTGGAGAAGACCGGCTGTTTTCTGATGAACTGCCTTAACACGTTGACAAACGTCGCATTCAGAAACGTATTGAGCAATTTCACGTTTCATGCCAGGCCACCAATACAGTGTCTTAAGATCCTGGTACATCTTTGTACTTCCAGGGTGGATGGATAGAGGAGTTTCATGAGCCTCCTTGAGAATGATATCTTTGAGACTTTGAATTTGAGGAACTGCAATGCGTCCTTCGAAGAACACAGTTCCTTGTCATCAATTGAGAAGGACTTAAATTTCTCCTTGCCTTCTTTGATGTGCTCTACCATCTTCTTGATTTCAGCATCACGAAGTTGTTCAGAACGAATCTTGTCCTCGAGAGTTGGACTGGCTGTCAAGCTTGCAAGATAACCTTGAGGAACAAGACCAAGGTTCAGCTTCTGGAATTCTTCATGAAGTGGAGGTTGGCTTTCCCTGATCATGAGATTATTGCAATACGACTTGCGACTGAGAGCATCGGCCATAACATTAGCCTTGCCTGGAGTGTAAGAAATGGTGAGATCAAAGTCTTTAATCTTTTCAATCCATCTCCTTTGCCTGAGGTTTAGATCTGGTTGAGTGAAGATGTATTTCAGACTCTTATGATCGGAAAAGATTTCAGTGCGGTTACCCAACAAGTATTGCCTCCATTTTTTGAGGGCAAACACAACTGCTGCAAGTTCAAGGTCATGAGTGGGATAATTTTGCTCATGTGCATTCAACTGACGTGAAGCATAAGCCACAACTTGACGTTCTTGCATGCTGCACCTAGACCTTGGAGAGATGCATCACAGAATATCTGGAAAGGTTTGGTAGTATCTGGGCCAACCAGAACTGGTGTAGAAGTGAGTTTAGTCTTCAAGAGATTGAAACTTTCATCACATTGTGGAGACCAAACGAACTTCTTGTCCTTCTTTATGAGATCAGTGAGAGGTTTGGCAATCTTGGAGAAGTTTTGGACGAAACGACGGCAATATCTAGCCAAGCCAAGAAAACTTCTTACTTGCTTCACCGTCTTAGGAGGTTTCCAATCAAAAATTGCTTTAACCTTTTCTGGGTCAATGGCTATGCCCTTGGCAGAGATGATGTGACCAAGATAAGCAACTTCCCAGATCCAGAACTCACATTTGGAGAACTTGGCATACAGACGATGCTCGCGAAGTTTCATGAGAGTGAGACGAAGATGTTCTTCATGCTCTTCCTCAGATTTGGAGTAGACAAGAATGTCGTCAAGATATACCACAACGAACTTGTCGAGGTATTCATGGAAGACAGAATTCATGAGTCTAGAGAAGGTCGCTGGTGCATTGGTGAGACCAAAGGACATGACGGTGTATTCATATAGACCGTAGCGAGTGGTGAAAGATGTTTTTGGAATATCTTCCTTTCTGATCTTTATTTGATGGTAACCCATCCTCAAGTCCAACTTTGAGAATATTGAGGCCCCAGCAAGTTGATCAAAAAGATCATCGATACGAGGAATTGGATACTTGTTTTTGATGGTTTTCTCGTTAGAGACGATAGTCAACAACGAGTCTCTTTGTTTGATCCTTCTTCGCAACGAACAGAGTTGGGCAACCCCAAGCCGAAGAAGTAGGTTGAATGTAACCTTTCTCCATGTACATATCGAGTTGCTCCTTTAATAGTTTCAGTTCAGGAGGAGCTATCTTGTATGAATGCTTAGAGATTGGAGCAGTACCTGGTTCAAGCTCAATCACGAACTCAACTGCTCTGTCCGGAGGCATCCCTGGCAACTCTTCTGGAAAGACGTCAGGGAATTCACAAACCACCGGAACATTTTCAAGTAGAGGTAGAGGTTTTGCATCGAGTGTGTATAGCTGAACAGAACTTGATTCATTTGGAGAATAGACTATCTGGCCAGAAGGGTGGAACAGAGTTATTGACTTCTGAGCACAGTCAATCGTAGCTTTATTGGCCTTCAACCAATCCATGCCAAGAATGACATCAATGTCAGAATTGCCAAGCAGAATGAGAGAAGCAAGGAATATGTGGCCTCCAATTAGGATCTGATTCTCATGACTGATCTTGGAAGTTTGCATAGTTGCTCCAGGGGAGTTTACTACTAGCGGGGAACCCAAACCAACAAAGGGGAGCTTAATTGCTGTTGCAAAGATCTTTGACACGAAAGAATGCGATGCTCCAGTATCAAACAACACTTTAGCTGGGTTAGAGTTTACGGGGAATGTACCGAGAACGATGTCAGTAGCTTCCTCAGCTTTGTCGGCCTTGATATGATTCACCCTCGCGGTCCTCCCGAAAGGCCTGTTGTTGGAGTTGAAGGCTTTAGCCGGGGGAGCACGCACCATCGCCTGGTTGGTGTTGGGACGAGGAGGTGGTGGAGGTAGCTGCATCTGAGTGCACTTGTCAGCGTAGTGCCCCGTCTGCTTGCACTTGAAGCAAGTGACGACACGAGGAGGATCTGGCCTTGGCTGCCCCATTGAAAACCTCTGACCATGCATCTGAGATGGGTTGGGTGGGCGGGGAGCAAAGCCTGGAGAAGCTTGGGCATATGGAGCCCTAGTGACAGCACCATTTGGCACCCAGATGCGGCGCTTCTGCGTGGGGTGGTCATGTTGGAGGAGGAACCACCCTCACGCGAGTGCTTGCGAGACTCTTCGAACGCCTTGCGCCCATTTTCCTCATTGAGCGCGGTGTTAACGAGCTCCTCGAAGTCTTTGGCCTTGATGTTGGTGAGGGCATACTTGAGCTCCGGGTTAAAACCTCTGCGGAACCTTGCCATATTCTTGGCCTCAGTGGACACCTCGTCTCCAGCGTATCGAGCGAGGCGATTGAACTCACTCTGATAGCTGATAACGTCCAGCTTGCCCTGCTTAAGAGAGCAGAACTCTTCACGCATCCTTTCCATGAGACCATCTGGAATGTGGTGCTTCAGGAAGGCTTCCTTGAAACAACCCCAGGTGATTGGATAGCCAACTCTCATGGTCTGGTAGTTCTCCCACCAATTAGCTGCCTGACCCTTCAGCAGATAGGAGGCATACTTGACCTTGTCTTCCTCAGCAACGTGAGAAATGTCCAGAGCCTTGGCCATCTCACGGATCCAGTCATCATCCAGAGGCTCGCGTGTTGCCACGAAAGCTCTCGGGCCCAGACTGAGGAACTCCTTGATGCTGACTCGTGGAGCGTTCTGGTTGATGTGCTGATTAGCCTGGAACTGGGCCATCTGCGTCACGACTTGCATCATCTGAGTCAACAGCTCCGTGATTGGCGGTGGCTCAGGCGGGGTGTTCCTTGTTGGCGGCATCCTGAATGGAAATGCATTTTAGCACAACAATAGAAAAGGATAGACTTGACAACCGAAAGAGAGATTATTCCGACGCATGAATAGATAACCAACAGGTACATCATAACATGTTCAAATACATCAGAATATCCAACACACCATAAATGGTTCGACTGCCAAAGGATAACTAAACATAGCTAGGAAATGGATACATCGGTACTCCCATGCTCATCACGCAGGACGGCGGTGAGTAGTACGGCGAGAGGTACGGTGAGGAGGACGCCCACGAAAGTAGGTAGAACGACGATCCACGTAGATCTGACGTGGTCTGAGAGCGACTCTCGGTGTGATGAAGTACATAGCATCGGCTCCCTGTGCTCCAAAGCGGGGAATCCCAGTGTATCCAGCACCGAGGTTGAGGAGTGGACCCCTGATCGGCTCGTAACCTCCAGCATCTGGAAGACGACGACCAACTGGCTGATCGAAACGTGCAAAGCACTCGTCTCCAACAAAGTCTGTGGTGTAAGTCGCCAGACGAGTCAAAGCAAGGTAGAGCTGCTCTCTGACTGAGGCCAACTCCGGGACTGCTCACTGTGACCTCACACACAAACTGAGCGGTGGTGTGCAGCCTGGAGTTATCATGCTCATAAACATCCAAGTTGTCGTAGAGAGTGAAGTGAGCTCCCTCCGAAGTGATGTAACCACGGGGGATGTGGCGATAGATAGAATCGTCAAACCCCCAGTAGTCAGCACGAAGGACGGTGAGACTCACGTAAGCTGCCTGCTGCACGGCCATATCCACTGTGGAACCTACTGCCTCGTAGCGGTGGACGACGCTCATGCCATCATCTGACAGAATGTAGACGATAGCCTGGTAGTAGGTCTGGTCAAACTCTCGCTGCTGCTCGTAGACCTGGTACTCTGGTGCCCAACGGAACCCCAGATAAGTGACCATGTCCCTCAGCATCTCCGGATAACCGGCAGTGCTCTCGCATCGAGTCATCCGAACCCCCGCGGGTAGAACCTGAGATCCATCTGCAGATGATCGGGGAAGTTTTGATTAGACGCGGTAGAACTGAAGTGGAAAGCAACAACAAGGTTTGAACGGACGAAAAGGATGTTGAGAAGAACAGGATATCGAAGCAACAACGGGAAACACGAGACCAAAACTCCATAGGTACTACGGAAGAACCCATCCGGGCTTCTAGAGGATCAATATCTACTTCTTAAGGAATAGAGGATCTCCATTCCTATGGTCTAGTAGATATAACTATCCTAGAGAAACCAGGATTCGTGAAAACCTAACTTGAAAGTTTAGATGAGAAGAGAAAACAACGTTGCACTTCCTTACCAGAAAAGGGTGGGTGGGTGGGGAAAGAAGAAAAATGGCAGAATTCCTACTCTCACGTTTCATTTTTTTCCTATAGCTACCAAATAGTTTCTAGACTCAACCGCGACCAGTAAAAGGGATCCTACAGGCAGACAGGCTCTGATACCATTTGTCGCACCCTGACTTCTAGAGGATACTCACCGGTCCGAACTGAATAGTAGATGATTGGATTACGGAGCTTAACTGCTCCCGCGTCCTCTTACGAGTAGGCCAACACTTATGTGTGACAACCAAACTCTACTATCCACCGTCGATGTAAACTATCCCATAGAGATCAAGATACTACCATTGACGTACTTCATACCATACACACATGGTACGTCAACGGCTTGTAACAGAATGATAGCACAACATATCTCTAAGACACAAAAGATGGAAATAAGTTGCAAATGGCTCTCACTAGAGCAGAGATAGCAAATACAATCATCCAGAGGACACATGTCCCAACATAACATCATTACAACACAGCGGAAGCATTCAAAAGGTCTGAGTACAGACAAATCCAAATAGGCTTAAGAAGCCGGGAATGAAAAGAAGACGGAGCCCATCCACGTAGTCTCGGATCCTGCCCGAGTACGCTATCTACTCGTCAGCAATCTCGTCGTACTCCACGTAGTAGCCACCAAGTGAATCCTCGGAGTAGTAGTCTGCGGAAACCACAGCCCCAAAGGGGTCAGTACATCAACGTACCGGCAAGCAAGAATCACAGTTCACCAAAGTGTAACCCGTCAACACCAAGCACAGATGCTTTGGGTTCAACGGAAGAAAGGGGTGATACAAAAGATGGTGCAACTGGCTGCTCTAACCAACTACAGAACATACTACAACTTCCGGCTAACAGAAAGGAGATAAGATAGCGTATCGTAACCAACTATAACTAACTCCAAACAAACCCATCCTGGATCTCGCCCTTATCCAAAGAAGCAATCCGAGGATAACTCACACAGTTGGATTAATGATGGTTCAAGTTGTTGTGTCAATAAGCTATTACTAGTCAAGTTATCATTAGTTAGGTGTAAGTTGTTCTGAGTACTTGTTAGCCAGTACTTTCACCAAGTTAACCATAACCGCGGAAAACACGGCTTCTCGAGAAGATTTATCCCTGCAGGGGTGCACCAATTTGGCCGTACACGTAAGAATATCCCGCCAGACGAGAATCAAACCCACCAAGCGAGGCACTCTACACAACTCAACTCTTCTTCGCATCAAGCCCAAAGCACCACTGTTGTGCGTGCGCGGCTAATCGAGCCCCACGAAGAAAAGGGGACCCTCATAGCACTCTAAGACCACGCCGCCCTAAATGCCGACTACAAAAGTTCCACCCTGGCCTCGGGTTCGTACCTGCATATGCGTGCATCAAATGGAAAGCCCGAACTAAGTGTGGCGATTTGGACGAGATGTGAATCGAATCAAATTGAGGGGGGCGCCCATACACGCTTCCCACATGCGGATAGTGCGCTCATCATGGATCAGTAGACAAGACCCTTTTCCTAATTAGGGTCGACACTAGCAGGCCTCAAAACCACGCCGGGCCTCCTGCCGGTGCCTTATCAACAAGTTATTATTACCCAAAATTAACAGGTTGTTGTTTAACATCGAGCCCCAGAACATAATAGAAATAGATAACAGAAAGTAACTGACAACAGACTCGAGCAAAAACAACCCTAAGCATGCTAGTAAGACACGGGCACAAGCAACGGGGTTATAGGAGTGGAGGTGAGGCAATATCAGGGTTCATGATATCATGTGATAGGTTCGGAGAACAAGTAACGATACATATGGCTAGCAGAATAGACAACGGAAAGTATCGGTAACCACGGTTGAAAGGAACACAGTGGTTCATGTGAGTGAATACTTGCCTGCAAGCTCAGCAGCCTGGTACTGGGCTAGATCCTCAGAAGGGGTGTCGTAAGTATCGTCTGTCTCAACGTCGTCGTCTATTCGAGAAGAAGCAAACAAACAACGCAAAGAGACAAGCAATCAATAAGATGGCATAATGCACAATCATGGTATGATGCATGACCATTTAATTGATGCATCAAAATAAACTAGTTGACAAGGTAACATGTTTATATGGACCCATATGCAATGGCAATGGAAAGGGTCCATGAATTAAGGTGGAACCATATGATCTACTAACAATTACCATGTGAAGTTTATTAGCATGATGCATGCATGATGAAAACATTAAGAGAACAACAATAGAACAACTAGAAATGGAAATTACCAAGTTTGGAATTTATTTGTTAAGTTTTGGAATTTTGGTTCCTTAAAGGTGTCACACAAGCATTTGTTGTTTTCATCAATATAAATTGTCCAAAACAGATAACAAAGTTCATATTTGAATAGAACACAAAATTTTAGGTGGATTACATGTTTCAAGTATTGAAAAAGGAATTACAATGATTTAATTATGAATTAAACAAATTTAAACAAGTTTTAATTGAATTTAAAACAAGTATGAATTTATTTGAATTTTTATTTGTTCAGAACATTAATTCAAATTCATATTTGAAAAGTTTATACCTTTCTAGTTTGAAAACATATTTTATATGTTCAAAAATAATTTAATTTGAGCAAGTTATGATTTTAGCAAATTTAAATGATTTAAACAAGGTTTAAATTATTTAAGCAATTTTAAGTATTCAAAACATGTAACAAAATTTATATTTGGAAAGGTGCTTCAAAATAGCAAGGAAAACATATTTTATTTATGTTATTTGGATTAAGTATGAATTAGTTATGCATTTAATCAAATTTTAAATGAATTGTTTGAATTTGAAATTTGAATGCATTTGAATTATTCAAAACAGAATGCAAATGTTATAAACAGGTAGAGAATTTAATTTGGTTCAACAAACATATTTTATTTATATTATTGGATTTGTAATTCAAAAGTTATTCACATTTTAAATTTGAGGACCAATCTGTAAATGAAAAAGGGTTTAAATTTAAAAGAAAAGGGCAGAAAAACATTTGTTACTCCGCAGTGGCTAGCCCTAGCCACTGACAGAGGGGCCCGTGGCTGCGTGGCGCTCACGTGGCAGCAGAGGCCACTTACAGGTGGGCCACGCCTGTCAGCTGCTCGCGCAAAAGATTGGTTTTAATCGCGCGGGGCAGGGCTCGAACCTGCGCCCTTGCGCTCGCGTGCGCAGCGTGCAACCACTGCGGTGCGTTTTGCTCGTTGTCAGTATACGCTACGCAGTGAGGTTATAGTTCAGTTACGAAACTGAACTTTTAACTGACGAACGTTTTCTGAACTTTGACAGAACGGAGCGGTGGCCGGCGGCGATCAACGCGGCTGCTGTCGTGCTGGCTCGCTGCTGTGGTGTGCGTGGATGAGTGCGTGTGCTGCTGTGTGTGCACGCGCTGCTGATAGGGGAACAGAGGGAGGTGAGAGGCGTGCTCACTGTGAGGGAGCTCCGCGGTGGTGGAAGGCCGGCGACGACGTCGAGGACGGCGGCGTTGAAGCAGAGGCTTGCTGGCGTCGTGCAGGTGTCGATGATGTCGAGGATGCTACGGCGGTTTGATCCCCGCGGTCAGCCAGGGAGGAGGAGCACTGCAGCGGCGGCGAGCATCGCGGGTTCAGAGGTGTGGCGCTCCGGTGAGGTTCAGAGAGGGATGATTCCGGGCAGTGAGAGGGAAAAATGGCGGCGGAGATCGAGGAAGAAGGTGGAGTAGGTGGTCTAGGGCTCCGAGGGGGAACCCTAGGGCTTATAAGGAGGAGGTGATCGCCTCCTGGCCGTTCTGCTCGCCGTACGGCGACGTGGACACGCCGGATGCGCGCCGTACGGGAGGGAGACGACCACGAAGCGGTACGGGCCGGGGAGTTGGGCTGGGCCGTGCTGCTCCCCTCCTCTGCGCGTTTTTTTTTCCTTTTTTATTATTTTGTTCTGTTACTTTTTTTTTGCTGAAATAGAAATAGGAAGAAAACTAGGGTTTTTGAGTTAGAAATTTTTTAGGGAAAATTTTGTAACAACTCTTTATTGTAATAGCACACTTGCCAAGTTTTGGTTTTCCAAAAGTTCAAAATAAAAGTGCTGTTTGTAATTTGATTCCAATTTGAATGATTTTGAGATTAACTGATTATTGAAAACAAAATTTAAATAGGGTGAACCTTAATGTTTAAATGGAAACAAATGATTATAATTGTTGTGTAATTTTCATAAGTTCAACATAGTTGCTGTTTGGAAAAATGTATTTTGAATTTGAATAACATTTGAATTAAGTGATTGATTAAAAGCCACCATTTTTAATAGTTGAACCTTATGGATTAAATGGAAACAATTGAGGTTTAGAGTTGAACTTTTTTATTTGAAAGATTGTAACATAACAAGTATGAACAAAGGTTTGAATATTGGTTTGAATTTGAAATAGAAAACAAATAAAAACAGATGCAAATAAAAGAAGAACAAATGCAAAACAAATGCCAACAAAGGAATGAGTATGATGACATGATGCAAAACTTTAATTTAAACAAGAAGCAAACATTCTAAAGGTAAGTTTTCATACTTGGGATGTTACAAAGATCTCAAACCAATGATTGAGAAGCTCATTGAGGCCATCCAAGCATCTTCAAAGAATCAAGCTTAATCACTATATGTAACAGTTACTCCCTTGGCTTGTTCCAAGCTTAGGGGAGTTGCCCGGTATCATTATCTTTACTTTTACTATTGGAGTCGTGTGTCTTATCATGATTAGGTAAGCTATCATATAGCATGGTTATTTGGAAGTTGGCTATCACTCCTTTAAAAGTGAAGCTTTGTATCTGTTGGTGTGAGTTTGCCTATAATGAAATATTGATATGAAGTCTTCTTCTTACTTAGTTGTACTATATGTTCTATTCATTGCAATTATTATCTCATGCTTGTCTTGTGAAAAGTAGTGATATCATGTTCTATTCATTGCAATTATTATCTCTTAGCAACAATTTATTGATTATTAGAAAACATAGAATTGGTCATAGCAACAACACTTAGAGAATTAGAACAGAGAACAGAGATTTCACATGCAGATATATTACACATAGCTGACAAAACTTTCATGTTTATGTTCTTATGATTGTTGTGTTATGCTGAACAGGAAGACAATTGCAATACTTCATGTTTTATATCATTCCATGGTTATATATCTATTTTCATCTCTCAACATTATTTGCTTGCTACAAGCCTTTTCTAGCCAAAAACCCTGTATTGAGTATGATCACTACTTGTGTATCCAAACCTGAACAGAAAACCTCCCACAAACGTCCACCATACCTACCAATATGTGGTAGTTCACCGCCACTCACTAGATGAAAACTTAGTATTAGATATCGCTACTAGAGGCGGTTTTACCCTTGAAAAAAAACAGGCTCATAAACACTACCCCTCAGTCGGTTTGCGTAGATAAACCGCCTGTAAAGAAAAGCCCGGCTCCAATAAGCTCCAATCTGCGACAGGACGAAATCAAACCCCGCCTCCCATAATCGGTAGGCCGATTGTGAAATACAACTGATGTTGTAGACTACATTATAGGAGCCGGTCTGTATTACGGATGGTCTCAAAGTATGCGTGCATCGGTCTGGAAAAGCCCCGGGCTCATAGTATTTTTTAGAAGATATATTTGAAAGAACGATGAGCGGGCTGAGTTTGCACGCACTCGGGTCATCCACCAAAATGTGGAGGTATTGTATTACAACCATAGTGGGGACAGGAGGGGTATTTGTTTAATCCAGAGACATTTCGTGGTACATACCCTATATGGGATTCACCAACACTTTGAAATTATTTTCTTTACTTTTATTATTAAACTGAATCTTACTTGACGTAAATATGACACCATTCCTAGTTATTTTTGTTTTCGGCAATTTTTTCATTCAGTTTAAAATTTTAAACTAGTTATAAAATATGTGGACTTACCAAGCAAAACGCGGACCGTCCAACTAGCCTGCACCTGGCTAGAGAGGGGCCGGGAGGGGAACTTGTTTACTCAGGGGATATCGCTGATGGCCCACATGGTGTTCTTCCCCTGCTTTCCGTCTAGAGAACCCTAGGATAAACCCCAAGAAAACACAAGGACAGAGCATGGAGTAATAGTAGTGGGATTGAAAGTGGCAGAGAGGAGGAGGATTTGAGGTGCCGAGGATTTCCATTGTAATTGATGTCGCCCGTGGCCCGTTGGGAAGAAAGGAGAAGCAGAGAAGGCCTTCGCAGCTCTTTGCGCAGTTATTGTACGATCTCGTCGCCGTCGCGGTCTTTGTGTCACCATTGCTTTCTGCAGCAGATCAGGTTGTTGGGCAAGGTCTATCTTCTCTACATGTGCTAGAGCTCCTGAATTGTGGAATATATGATGGTTATCTTGACTTTCCATTTTAGTTGCCAAAAGGGGAGAACCCCGATTTTTGCAAATATGCATGCGTACGAGATTCTAAATTTCTTTTGTTAATTCAAAATACATAATGTAATTTAGCTATTCGGAGGACTCGTTCTCTTATATGGAACAATAGATTTGTGATCTATACCTTTACCCGACTAATGTCTATACTAGAAGCAATCGCCGCAACACTTTTAGTTGCCCCATTGAGATGGAACATATATTCCGAACGATGGTTAGTAATGTGTTTCAATTCGAGTGAATACATTTGTTTTATTTCAATTCGTGTGTTCTTAGTTTTTTTCCTTTTTGTATTAAATGTTGCGCCATGCTCTTTAAAATATCGGCTAGATAGCCTTACCGCTGGTACCCACAAAAACTGGATGGTTTGTAAGTGTGCATGGGGGCAATATATACCACTTCTACCTGGAGAAATGGGATATCTATTTAGGCGATAGGTGTTGGAAGTTAAATTTTAGTTCATATTCAACCCATATTCGGATCGATATATGTGGACTGGAGTGGACAGCGTTTTGTTTATGCTATGGCATCACAGTCAATGATACTGTCAAGTTCACGTATGATGAAACGGATAAAGTGTTTCATATTGAAGTGACTGACCAAAACAATGCTCCGAAAGCTCGGGTTCAAAATTGTGGTATGTTAGTATATGTTGTGTATTTTCTACATAGTGATTAGTTCATAGTTTTCAACCTGAATTTGTTTGTCTCTTTGATCAGAGTTAGAACATGTTCACAAATGGTTGAAGGCTGCTCGCTGAAGACCATATTTGACAACCCGTCAGATGTCAGTTTTTTAGAAATGATTGCGATATCTTTCGCTTTATTCAAGGATGCGACAAGGGAATTGGTTCCTAATGGGTTCTTTCAGATCCTTCCGTTCTACGTGCACAGGATGGATTCTGATATAGATGAGGATGTACTGTTATCATTTACACTGATTTTGTGATTCATTTACACTTTTATGATTCATTTACACTTTTTTGATATAATTTTCACGTTATTTTTGTCAGCATATGAACGTTTAGGTAACATATGGGTATACGTCAGTATATGAACGTTTAGGTAACATATATACACTACCAACTCATGGGATTTCACGTCTATGCATGAGAGATATCCCGATGCTCGGAACATATTTCTTACAATGTGATTACATCATGTTCATTGGGCAGTGGCCTGCATTCTACCGTCTCTTCCACATGCGCAGAGGTGATCTCTTCGCCATCAAGGTAGAGATCAAGCCGCGGTACATCTTGTTGGGAATATGCCCTAGAGGCAAATATGTATGATGTATTCCCAATGTGTTCATAAAGTTGTTAAGTCGTCCTGGTTTTGAACATCTGATATATGTTATTGAATATGCGATTCGATTGTGGAACTATGTATTCATCTTGTTCATAACTAAATTGTCCTTGGTCATCAAGGTTGTGCTGGAAACACACCCTAGACTAATGTGAGTGTTGGCTGATGACTCGGTTCCACTTGTCATGTGCATGGCGATGCCATTCCAAAGTTCACAGACTTGGCTAAAGAGTTTAGCAAGTCGGACTGACCCATATTGAGATGCAACGAGCAAGTCGTCATTTGCATGTCTCAATCAATGTAATCCTTAGACCTGAGGTTGTCGCACAATCCGAGTTGTGGATCACCGACTTAGGTTCTGTCCAACGTTGTTCCATGACAAGGCAGTTATAAAGGCAGAGTTCAAGTCGAATGAGAAGCAAGTTGCGTGATGTGGATAATCAAGATGAGATTTTGCCCCTCCGAATGGAGAGATATTTTCTGGGCCCTCTTGAGTGATATGATTCCGGAAGCATAGCCATGCGCAACTCGGTTTAGTGTTAACTGAGTCTGTTCACTAAGAGTTAGTCAGATGAATCATATATCACAGACCGAGAAGAGAGTTGAGCTATCAAGGTATGACTATAAATCGCCTATAGTTCGACAAGGTATATCGTGAGGCAAAAGGGACTAAGATGAAAGTCACATTGGAAGGTTTATCGTCATGACTCAATGAGACTTGGGAGTCGGCATGTTTTGCTAGGAGCCGCTACCGATTGATCGATTGGGAGTCGGACTCCAATCGTGTCCAAGTCGCCATGAGCCTGCAGGGTCGCACGCTTAAGAGCGGGAGCAAATGTATTGGTCGGGTTGGACCCGAACCGGAAATGGGCTAAGTTTGTGAGTCGGACTCACAGAGGGAATGGGCCACAAGTGTTGTGAAGCCCACTACCATTCGCTATATAACGAGGGGCGCAGGTTGCCCAGCGGGCACGTTACTCCACTCCCATGCATTGGGAACCCTAGCCCCACTCAGTCCAGTCGTCGCACCGGACCTAGCAGTCCGCCGTCGGAGCTCCTCTTTGTACGTGTGGATACCGGCAGAGGTGTTGTACGTTCAGCACTTCGACGATCGCAGGATTGGATCGGATCGTGGGACTACACTGCATCGACGCGCTGCGTCGATAATCCGCACATGTGCGTCTAGTGGTAATCCTTGTGGCCTTCTACCTTGGCTAGATCTTGGAAGTACCGCGTAGAAAAGTATTCGTTTATCTCTACGCGTTCCAACACATCTAGCTTACATTTGAGAAGGTGAGCACTGAGGAGGCCAATGAAGAATATAATCTCAGCGACATGGACATGGGGTCCAGTGAAGAAGAGGCAGAAGAAGAGGTCGAAGAGGCAGAAGAAGAGGTCGAAGAGGAGATTAAAGAAGAGGCGGACCTCCTGATAAAATTAGAGGTGATCAAAGAGGGGATCAAAGAAGAGGCGGACCCCCTGACAAAAGAAGAGGTCAAGGAGGAGATTACAAAAGGAGGTAAAATAGGAGAATGAATAAGAGAATGTCTAATTAACATTGCTAGGAGTTACTGTTTGTAGTATGTTTATCTTGTTCAGTGACTAAACATGATTATATGTTTTTCCGTACTTCTATCGAGCATTTTAAGTGCGCTCTCTCGGCGCGCTCTGAAATAATGTAGCACAGACTTATTTAGAAACAAGTTGTTTGCGAAACCACGGAATATCCCAGCTAGGGAAACCCCAAGGTGTAAATGCTATTGTGCTTTCATGTCACATTTGTGGCAAATTTCAAATTGAAGCTTCAATTCAAATTTGAACCAATATTTGAAGTCCATTGCTCTGTGATATTATGTTGCAGTGTTTTGTAAGCATAATATAACACGAATATGTAATCAATCTGGCCTCTTTGCTTTGTGGAAGAAATATTTATGGCAAATGTTCTTGAAATGATCGCAACAAATTAAAAAGGCTGCGGTAAACAACCCCCTTTTGTAAGAACCTATTACAAAAAAACAGAAACCATGTTCATATTTTTGTATCATAACTATGTCACATAAAAAGACAGTGGGTGCCGAGTTTATATTTTTTCTACTTTTTTTCGTTAGTTATGCTTATTTAACCAACTAAAAAAATGCTTCAATAAAAAAAAAGTGAAGAAAATTTTTGTAACGGCAAAAATGTTTTTTTTTTTTCACATTAGCCATTCAAACCGAGAAACCAAGACACGAGCAAAAATATGAGGTCGAAATGCAGAAAATATGTTGGTTTGCCTACTTCGTAGCGGAAGGTTTCAGCGACAATTTGAGAGACCTAGTGATACATGGCTCTTACATGTGCTTTACCAACCCTTTTATATTCCTTTATTCAATTTTACCATTAAACCTAATCTTGAATGAAGTAAATATGGTACCATGCCAAATTATTTTGGTTTTCGGCAAATTATTTGTTTAATTTACATTTTTCAAGTAGTTACAAAATATGTGGAGTTATCCATATAAATTTGGACCACCCGAAAGACACGAGGGCTTGAATTGCACAAAGCACGCCAGCAATCCCATCTTGGATACCGTCGACAAAGACATTGCTGATCTCAAAGATTGCGCCTCTGCCTGTGCCAAGGCCATGCGGTGCAACGTCCCCGCGTGCGACATGTCTCGATAATGTTGGTTGTGCCATCAAAACGCGGACAGTGCACGTCCAGAAGCGTGGAAAATTGGGGTTGTGCCACCACTAGCTTCGTCACAGCAGAGTGTTAGAGCCCAGTCACGTCGCGTCATAAATTGGAGATGTGCCACTAGCTAGGCCATGTCAGCACGTCAATGCCCAGTCCCGTCGCATGGGAAAATGGGTTTGTGCCACTAGGAACGTCGCCGGAAGCATGAGTGCTCCGTCTAGTCGTCTCTCTTTCCCTTTATAACTCCCATATTTCCCACCCCATCTGCATCTCTTAGAGGAAGTAGCAGCAACATGTTCGATCCTCTTCTATCTCGTGATCTCGTTCGACCACATACTCGCAATGGCCACCGCCACCTTGTAGCAGCACCTCCTTAGCCACATGTCCTTCAACCACCCGCCGAAAATACAGAGAAGACTACCTCACGTGCCGGTGGGACCACCTAGACACGCTTATGTTCTATGCGTGGGGACCGCAGCGGGAGCCGTTGGACGTGGCGAAAGCCTTCCCCAACGGGGGTTATGGCCGACAAGAGTCCCCCAACAGCGGCCTCATGTACAAGATCCCGACCAACACGCAAGGCATGATGAAGGTCATGTTCGTCAACCTCCACGACGCCATGGTACTCTACGACCGTGGCTACCGCTGCGGCTGCGAGGTCGTCGTCTTCACCGGCTACTACGAGTCCTTCGACGGTGCTAACAAGTTCCCCCACTCCGTGTTCATCCACCGATTGGGCTACCGCGGGGTGGAGGCCAACGGAGGAACACCGTTTGAGAAAAGAGAGTTGCGCATCGTCACGATCACCAACCTCTATCGACGCCAAAGAGATGACGCGGCGTTCGCACGGATCTTCAACGCCCTTGGTGGCTTTCTGGTGGAGGTGCTCAACCGCCCCAGCACCATCTCCTCCGCCATGAAGGCGAGGTTTAAGGACATGTCGAAGATCCGTAGTTACTACGACCTCTAGGTCCCGAGTTATCGAGCGCCGTCCGATCGTCGATCGACCGGATGCTTCTGTACGGTGGGCATCAGCATGGAGGGAGTGCCAAGCCCAAGTCGGCACATGTCGTCATTGGACGGTTTAGATTAGTTGTATTACGTCAATTTGCATGTATCACTAGCTTATATTCTTTTTCTATAATAAATCGAGTGTTTCTTCCAAAACAAAGCTACATTCTGCAAGTATGTTCTGTTTTTATGGTTAAAATGTTCGATCTGAACTGAAAGTGCTAAATTCGAGCTATATATATGTGTTCTAACAAGATAACAGCATAAATGAAAACTAAAAACTCGAGCTTATGTGAAGACGCGAAACTCCGGACCATCCATACAATGACCAAGATATTCATTTAAAATAGAAGGATACCTTGCGCGTTGATGTAGGGATTGTTTTGTAAACTATAGTATATTGTAAAGAAAAGTTTATAATAGATTGACAGTAACGGAATATGCAAAATTTAATTTATCATAGTATATAATTTTAAAATTGTTAATATGAATAATTGGATGGTTTACGAAATAAATGATGTATAGTTTGCATGTAGTGATTAATAAATATTAGTGGATGTTACATGGGCAATTGATTGGCTAGGAGAATGGATGATACAGATATATAGCTTGCATGCTGCGATAGAAAAACCATTAATGCAAATACATACAGAAGATCTAATTTAGTCCATATTAATTAACCAGATAATAATAAAATACATGTGTACAAGAAGATCTCAAATTATACACCGATAATTGTAGAATATTAGGTGTGAAGTTTTACATTATTGTCGTTTCTCCGTTATGGAAAGTATATATCTATGTCAATGTTGTAGCTACTTTACTGTCCACTATTTAGTAGACTTTGCTATATAACTAGATTTGTGAAATTTAAACTAGTGTACTGTCTTGTGAAATTTAAATATATATTATATAACCAAAATATTATGCTATGCCGAGACAAATTTAAATTTGGTACCTTTTATATTTTATTTTTATTTTTTAGAAGTTCCTAGTTATGCGGACTTGGCCAAACAAACCCGAACTGCCCAAGTAGAGCATCCCGAACAAGTCCTTACTTCACTGGTCTCAGCCTCATCAAACACAGGTGGGGCTAGTGTACTACCGGTCACAATTGTCATTCAATAGGTGTTGATTGACTTCGTGTGCACTTACTAGTGGACAAGCACCAGCTGTTAGGTCGTACCATCCGAGAGGAAACTCGAAGATACCGAATAACTTATGTTCATTAGCCCGAACTAGTTGTTGCACTTGTGCACTGCCTATATCTCCTCCTTCTCCGGGTCACGGTCCCCACTGGCATCATCCACGACATACTTATACGGGCAACATGGAAGCATTTTGGTAGCGCGGTGAGCCGGAGCGATCGACATCTAGGGAGTGCGTCTTCTCGCGCACCCATGGCATACCGTCCAGGGAGCAAAAACTCCTTGGCCACTTCCTCGTCGCCATAGTGCTCGGGTCATGGCCTCCAGTCTCGCCTGATGACATGCTGTCGGCACTGGCTCCTCAGTGTTCCATCTGGCAGAGTGAAGTCCTGGTCAAGGTGTGCGCACCGCCCGCCGATTTTTTCGTGCGGTTTGATAGGTCCAAAACGTATCTCCTTTTACGAACATTGTTGTTGTTGTTTTCTTCTAAACTTGTGAGTTTTGGATACAACTCACACGGACTAATTCTGTTTTCTGCAAAATTATCCTGGTGTCTCGTTTTTGTGCAGAAAATCAAGTTTTAGCAAAATGCCCGGAGAAAGTCGCAATGCTCCTAATTTACTCGAAGACCCTCGAAGCTAGAAGATGAGTTGGACAGGGGCCAGGAGAGGCCCACACCACCTGGCGGCGCCCCCCTAGGCTGCGCCACCTGATGGTGTGGCCGCCTCGGGCGCCCCCTCTGGTCCCCCTTTCGCGTACTTAAACCCTTTGACCTACAAACTTAGGGGGGTCGTCATATTCCAGAGAAACACAACAGAGCGCCGCCGCCACCTAGAAACCCAATTCGGGGATCAGCAGTTCCTGTTGTGGCACCCTGCCGGGATGGGGATTTGGAGGAGATCATCGCCATCGTTATCACCACCACTTCTCCATCAACCATAAATTATTCCCCCATCCATGTGTGAGTAATCCCCGTTGTAGGCTAAGAGGGATGGTAGGGATTGGAGTAGATCGATCATGTAATATTTTCAGATTGTTAGGGCATGGTGCCTAGTATCCGTTGTTAGTGCTATCTATCGTTGTTACAACTTGTTATGCTTGATGCTTGTCACTAGAGCCCGAGTGCCATGATCTCAGATTTGAACACGTTATTGTTTCATGAAGATAACAGTAGTAGGTGAATGCTTACCAGTGACAAACAAAATATAGCTACCGCTCACGAAGTGGTGTTCGACAGTGGTAATACGACGGTGCTACTAGGTTACCGATGCTTATTTAAAATATTTATGTAAGAAAAAATGAATACGTAGTGATAATCTTGAATTCAAATAGCAACAAAATAAATTTAAATATTTTTTGAATTTTTTCATTTAATATTGAATAATTCATATCTATAAATCCATAATTCGGAATTCAACAAATGATATGTCTAAATTGATTAGAAAAATAAGAGGAATCCAAATATGTCATCCATATAATCGTTTTTAAAATATATTTTTTATTTTTTTGAATTTTGAACTTTTTTTATTAATTTGATTTTGTTGGAATTTTTTTTAAAATAAGTTGTTTCCCTTTTTGAATTTGGCGAATCTGAGAAAACCTCACTTAGTTTGAAAATTTTACCAACCGTGTTCTGGGACAAGCACATTTCACTAAGATTAAGAGCCATGCTCTCAAGAAGGTGCATAAAGTGAGAAGGTGAATACTCAACGTAAAAGTAAAAGAAAGACCCTTCGCAGAGGGAAACATGGATCACTCATGTGCTAGAGTTTTTATTTTATTAAACAGAGGTATAAAATATATTTTTAGAGAGGTGTATGTTTATGTCAACGAATGGTAAACAAAAAATACAGTATGTCACAAGCCAACTAGACTTCACAAGAGCGGCTCTCATTTGAAAGACTCAACTGGTGTAGAAGGTCATCCCTCTTTCTCTTTTGTTTACACGATTATGCTTTGACTGATAAATCAGGGGCAAAAATAGTGAAAAGAAATTTTTGTATTAATTTGGGGCTGGGCACCCCGCTGCCAGCTCTCTATCAGTTGGATAAGCGGATGAAGGCACTAGTCCAGGGTGTGAAATCCAATCAACAAGTGAGATAAAGATTCTCTATTTACGTCCTCATGAGTTAAAATAGGGGCACAAAGCAGGAATAATATTTTAGAAGGTTTTAAAGGTAGAACATGAGCAATTTACTTGGAGTGGCAGTTAAATACCACATATATAGGTAGGTATGGTGGACACATTTGCATACTTTGGTTTTTGGGAGTTGGATTGCATGAGTAGAACTTCATAAGGCTAGCAATAGACGGGGATCGACAATCAAGAGAGCGATAACTGTTATAATCATGCTTGCGACAAAACAAAATTAACAGGGCCATAAAAGTGATACAAAAACTCTGAGGCAAAATAAATCATCGAGGCTTAAGTGAATTTTTGTTTTCAGTCTTAGCATGCGTGAGCATGTGCCAAGTCGATTCAAGCGAAACAAATAGAGGGAGATACCACAATGTCATACCCTTCTATGAATAAAACAATGCAAGCAAACATATGTACGACATGTTATCTTATATTAATAAGTTGGAACTAACACGTGAGAGCACGAACTTCTAAGAATCAATTAAATAACATACACCTTACATGAATGGACTAAGAATGTTCACACAATGAGTATATGTACAAAAATAAAATAAATAGAGTTCATACCAGCCTCTCACCACAACTTGGATTGTCGTAAATCATTATTACCGCTCTTCACTTGTGTGGATCGAATAATATAGAATGATAATCAAGATCCAACGGAGACACGGAAATTTGGCAAACTCTGTAAAAACTTTACAAAACAAAATAAGAACAACAAATATTTTTGGGTTTTCGAATTAAAACAAGAACAGAAAGAAACAAGCAAACAAAGAAAATATTTTTGGATTTTTGAATACTAAACCAAAACGAGAAGAGAAAACAAACCAACAAAAGAAACTAAAGAAGCAATCAAAGAGAAATAACAAAAATATTTTTGGTCTTTTTGTGTTTTTGAAAACAAGAACAAAACGATAAAATAAAAAAGAAACGAAAGAAGCGAAAGAAAACAAAAACAAACGAAAGAAACAAAAACATGGATATACAAAGAACCAACCGAACATGATATATAAATGAGTGTGATGTCGGTATACCTCCCCCAAGCTTAGGCTTTTGGCCTAAGTGGAGATCATCACCAAGGGGACCATGGGACGGCGCCCCCATAGTATGCCGAAGAGGAACCTTCCTCCTGATATGTGCTCGAGGACGCTCCGGCGTACTGCGTTTTGTAGTCCTCGGATAACTTTCCGCTCATCTCCATCCATAAATAAAACTCTATATACTAAATGATCAGCAGTAGAGTTATCAGTGATAAATTGATGAGCCTTCATGCCAACAAGGTTGAGTATATAGAAAGTATTCATCATCAGGAGCAATAGAAACATTTAAAGCAGTTGTTATACGTGTAGCAATAATGCCCCCCAAAATAGGTCCCTTAGCAGCAAGGCAGCGTGCAACAAGTGCACCAAGGTTATACTTAGTGCTACTATTAAGCGCAACATCAATGAAAGAAAGGTGATAACTAAAAATGTTGCTAGTGGTCTCCCTACCAAGGATACTAGTAGCAATATAGTAAGTAAAATATCTAAGGGAAGGGAGTTGGATGTTCTTTATCTTCCCACGCTAGGATAAACGACCATCATCATTGGTGATTTCCCGGTAGAGCGCCTAGAGATCTGCGGGTTTATCTTGAATCCTGCACGCTGTCCCGGAAGCGTTGATACCTATAATCGCAAAAAAAGTTTCCAAGGGCAAAGAAACAGGACTACTATATAACTTCAAAGCAATAGTTGGACTAAAATGTGTGCCCTGAAATTTGAAACTCTCAACAAAAGTTTTTTTTTGAGAGTAGCATACTGAACAATTTCATCCTCCATGTAGCTGGTTAAACTAACTCTTTCAATAAGCAGCAAAAATTCATCTAACACACCTGCACTTCTTAAAACTGTAACACAAGGAAAGCTAGAGGGATTAGCAATGCCATGACCTCCCGCATCGTCAATATCGGGTGCAATAAGGTATTCATTATATGATGGCCTCACTAAAGTGGATGAACATGAGGGCCTTGTTCTCCTAGGAGAATCACTCCTAAACATCTCTCCAAAATTATGGCTATCCATCTCTGAAATTTTTCAACAATCATCAAAAAATTGATTTCAAGCAACTATAAGGTGGAAACTACTATAGAGACTTATAGGAGAGCTAAACATGCATCAAAACTAAATTATTTCTACTCAAATCAAGCATGCAAACTCACAGAAGTTTTCGCCAACAAACCAAAAATAATCAAGAACTACTCCACTAAATAAAATTCTACTTGGATCATCGGAGGAGTCACATACCGGAGATCAAACACACCAAATTTTAGCACAAATGAAGGGTTGAGGAAGGAGATCGAAAATCCAGAGGAAGAACAGCAAGAACACGGGTTCCAGGAAATGTTTTCCATTAGGGAGGTGAGAGAGAAGACTTTGGCAGTGGAGAGAGTAAGTGGAGGTCCAGGGGGCCCCACACCATGTGCTGGCGCCACTAGGGGGCAGGCTGCGCCACCCTAAGGTGTGCCTGACTGGTGGGTGTCCCTCGGGTCTCCCAGGTGGCTTTCTACCTCATTTTTAACATAAAAGTTATTATATTTTTTCTGGAATTTTTCGAGAAACTTTATTTTGGAGGTTTTTTCAGAATTTAATAGTTAATTATAAACCTGGAAAACAATTATGAAAAGGTGGAAAACAAAACCAAAACCAGAACTACAAAGGTTCCAGAACATTCTAAAGTGTAAACACCCAATGAAAACAAAAGTGGAAGTGGTGAAAAAAAGTATGGTTGGTGAAAACAAAAGTATGTATGATGGAAACATGATTGTACTAAAGTAGCAAGGTGATAACAGAAGTATAAATGGTGAAAAACTAATGGGGAAGGTGAAAACATAGTGAAAACATTGTCCTCTTCATTCAAAATAATTTGTTAACAAGGGTGATCAAGTCTTGTTACCGGAATAATTTTTATATGAAGAAAAACTTTTGCTCAATACTAAATAATTATGTTACCTCAACCTTGATAGACATAGTCCCAATCATAATAATTTTTAAAACGAAAAATATGGCGGCTCCCACGTTCCACCTCCCACCTTAACCTAGTCGTTGTCGATATCCTCTCTCCGGCCGTCAACTCCTCTTTCTTATCCAACCATTCTATCCCACGCCATCTCTACACCCTAATGGTGCCCTCCATTCCCCCTTCATGGATCTGGAATGTTACCTACTCAACCTTCAAAGATCTGGATCCGGGACGTGTCAAGTCGTATGATGGATCCATTCATTTATGGATCAAGGAGCACCAACGTGATTCTATTTCTCTCAAGGATGCTAAGGGTACGTCCCTGGTTGGACGTCACGTTACTCCTAATAAGCGGATTGATCTTGGGATTAAGGTACGTTTCCCGGATCACACTGCCCTAGTTGGCACTTGCATGATTTCTCCCAACGATCATGCACATGATTTGGTTAATAATGTCTCGAGTGATCATGAGGTAATCATTGCACGGAATCCATATGGTTTAATTGGGTCTGAAACCCACCAAAGTATTAATGTGACCAATTCGGTGGACTCCACGTCCTATACGCCTCCCATGGAAAATTGCACCTCGGCGGTTTATGATGCTATTACAATGGGACTGGATTTCTCTCACGGTCTCAAATTTGCTAAGGAGATTAACAATCTTTTCTCCTCCCCGGTTCACCCTACATGGAATTCTGGTCACTTCATAATGGTGGTCTCATTTGCACGTGCTTGTTTTCGTTTAACTGAACATTCAGTTGCCATTGCATTAGAGGCTGTCATTGGAGGGTTCTGTGGCAGTTTAAAAGTTTCACTTCTTTATGATAGAACCTATTCTTTCACTTTGTCAAATAAATTGGTTGGCTTTCATATTTACAAGCTCAGATATTTCCCGTGCAAGAAATTTAAATGCTCCTTCAACCTTTGGGGAAGAGGGGGTCCACATTGGAGGAGTGAACTTCGTTCTTGGCAAGATGAATGCAATAGGGAATGGACTCTGGCCATTCCATCTAAAACTAAAGCCTAACTTGGTCTTGCTGCACTGAAGCTACCTGTTCCAAAGTCCAGCCTCAAATCTTCTAATTCAGTAAACAAGAAGCTTGTTTTCTCGGATTTTATTTGCTATGATGCTTGCAAAGGGTATAAGGATCCTAACATCAATAATTTGGACATTACTTTGGATCCTTCAGTGCTCCTCAAGTTCCAAGAAAAGATATTACTAGCTCTGTTTTGCCTGATCATTTTAATGACTCTAATCCAGAAGACACGGGACAACAAGGGCTCAAATCAGTAACTGATGACTTGGCTTTCCACTTCTAGAAGTGTGCTCGTTGTCTTTCTATGCAACATGACAAGTTTCATTGCACTAACAAAATTAGATGTCGCAGTTGTTTCTTGTATGGACACATTGAGAAGAACTATTTTGGAAAAAAGAAATCTTCCTTTATTTGGGTGCCTGAGAAAATAACTATGTGTCCTATTGTGGTATCCCAAGAGTCAAACGGTGTCGTTGCGGATTCCACACCCCCTTATTTCTGACAGGACCACCGCCACATGTGGGAATAACCCTGTCTTTGTCCAAACCACGCACTCCTCGGTTCCTCGGGAAGGTGAAACCATGGCGACTTTCGAGCTCAACCCGTCGAGATGGGTTCCTGAGGGGTACCAAATCATCGATGGCGGACCGTCGAGGCTTCCACGAACCTTCTACACTCCGGCGATGGAACCTCCTCAATCCCATGAAGGATTCTGTGTCGCCATTGTCGAGCCACCTCAGCTGCCAGAGGAGGAGCAGTTCTGGAGATTGCAGGTTTGTGATTTTGTTGAGCAAAATTTACAGCGTCTTGTTGAGGATACACAGTCATGCCTTTTTGGTACGGGCTTCTTTCAGATGCGTAGTCCTGCAGCTCGCACGGCTTTGGTACAGAATGGCCCCTATGAAATCCAAGATAATATTTTTGTTAGATTTGTCAATCACGACAATCATACACAATTACACAAATCTGCTATTGGGGCACATACTCGATGGATTATGCTTCTGGGTGTTCCATATGATTTTCGCAATGACAAGGACCTAGCCAATGCAGTAGCTTCTTTTGGGCGTTTTCATCACTGGCATCACCTAGATGGTGCTCTTGAAAGAACCATGGTTTATGTTATATTTATCTCACCACAGCTGGTCCCTAGAGACGTAGTTTCGGGTGATTTTAGTTCTTTGGGCGCAGTTAGAGAGTCCTGGAGAGCTCCATGTTATATTCTTTCTACTGAGTTTGTTGAAGTACTTCCTCCTGCTGAGGACCCAATCCCACTTGATGGAAATCCACACCCACTCCCTGGAAACCTGCAGCAAGATCTTGGTAACTTTGTTATGCCTCGGTACCCTGAACAAGGCTGGAACATACCTCCTTTTGTAGCAGGTGCTGGTCAGCATCAGGATGGTGAGGATATGCAGCAGCAGGATATTAGTGCAGAGCAAGTGGGGGACTGGGATGACCACCTGCCCTTGCAAGATTCTGATTCTGTAGTGCTCAATGGTTCAGATAATTCTGTTAATCAGAATTTGCTGGTTGTCAATATGCTGCAGATTCATAATGTTAATGTTCCATTGCCCAATCAGTTTAACTTTGCTTGGCCTTGGGTGCAACAAAACTCTCGTATGTATGGTCCTGCACTCCCCCTTCTATGTAATGGGAGAAAATCCTGAGAAAATTTGTTCCTATGACGATCCTATCAAATATCAGTCCAACTGGTTTTTCTGCTAGTCCTTTCACCTTGGTGACATCTATGACTGCTCGTTTCAAAGGATCCGTTTTCCAATTTTCTTCTCACAAAAAATTCTTCAAGGCACAAAGAGCAGCTAAGAGATTATGCTTTGAGTCCTGCCCTGACAGTTTTGCTCATTTTCCAACTGAATCTAGTAAGGTTCATGTGCATAACACACCTAGTACAACTAATGCAAGATCCAAAAAGAGACGGAGGAATAAGGCGGGCACTCCCTCTATGGAATCATCTGTCAGAAGAAGCACCAGGCAGGCCTCTTTGCACAATGGGTACAAACTTGTTACCCTGCAAGATAATCCACAGCCCAGGAAGAAGCCAAAATATTCTAGGTCTGCTGATAACAATGGCCCAGTCACCCCCACACACTCCAATTGCTATTCTGCAGCAAGTTGGCAGGTCCCTGGAGATAGCAGAGGATGATCTCACAGTGGACAAGCTTGATGTTGTCCAGGATAATTACAAGACCAAGAAGAAGTAATAATGTTAGGGTTTTTCTTTTATATTAATGGTCTCTGTTCATGGAAGCTCATGTCATTTTGGGTTATGTATTTGGTTATATATTTTGTAATATCAGTATTGCAACTTGGCTCTTTTGAGGATCTCCTAATGAATTATCCAAGACATGTTCTCCTTTTTCATGTGATTATAAGTGCTATTGTAACTGGTTGGTCCTGTTACAGTTTTCATGTCCCAATTTATCCAATTATTAATGGATAATATATGCTTGCAAGAAACAAAATGTGAAAATTTTGATCACAATTTTTTTCACCCCCTCTGTTGGAGCTTCAGGTGGCATCATTTTTCTCTGGAATAGTTCTGTTTTTGATGGGGACTTGATTGAAAGCCATAAATCTGCACTTAAATTATGTTTCACCTCAAAACATAATGTTTCTTCATGGACTCTTGTCACTGTTTATGGCCCTTGCAGAGGTTTAGAGAGGGATATTTTTGTCCAATGGCTGCATGATCTGATTATCCTCCCACATGAAAAATTGGCTCCTGGTTGGTGATTTTAATTTTATAAGGTCTGTTGACAACATAAATAAACCTAGAGCTGATTGAATGATATATTTATTTTTAATGAAGTGATTAGTCACCTGGGTTTAATTGAGCTTCCTTTGAAAGGAAGAGCTTTCACCTGGTCTAATATGCAAGATCATCCTCTCCTTGAAAAACTAGATTGGTTTTTCACAAGTACCTGGTGGACAAATAATTATCCAAATATCATGGTTATGCCACTTGCTAAATCCACTTCTGAACATGTTCCTTGTGTCATTTCTATTTCAACAACCATTCCAAAAGCTCAGATTTTCAGGTTTGAAAATCATTGGATTCATCAGGCATGTTTTATGGATCTTATAGACAGATTTTGGAAGTGTCCAGTGAAGAGCAATAATATTGCTGCTGCTACAACTGCTAAATTCAAAAAAATCAGACATGAATTAAAAAGGTGGGGTAGGACTCTTTCCAATCTCAAGCTCCTGATTGCCAAATGTAATAAGGTGATTTTAATATTGGATAATTTGGAGGAAGAAAGAAATTAAGAAGGCCAGAGTTTAACTTTAGGAATATTGTTAAAACCCATCTTAAAAAGCTACTCCTTTCTCAATCAGCTTATTGGCAAAAAAGGTGTACCATCAGATGGGCGCAACTAGGTGGAGAAAACACTAAAAAAAATCATGCCAAAGCTACTGAAAGATACAGGTTTAATACAATTGCTGAGATAAAAAATGAGGAGGGAATTTCCATGATTCATCATCAGCATAAAGTTGCAGCTTTCTGGGCTTGTTTCAAGAATAGGATGGGTGTATCCATTCCAACTACTCAGACATTTACTCTGTCCAATTTTATCCAGCCTATTGATAATTTGGATTGTCTTGTTTCTCCTTTTAGTACTAAGGAAATTGAATGTGTCATGAAATGTTTAAAAGATGATAGAGCACCAGGGCCTGGTGGCTTCAATGGCATGTTTGTGAAGAAATGTTGGAATATCTTGAAAGATGATTTTACTCAGTTATGCAATGAATTTCACTCTAGGAATCTCTCATTGCAAAGCATTAATGGCTCCTATATCACACTCATTCCTAAGAATAATTCTCCTCAGACAGTTAATGATTTCAGACCAATATCATTAACTAATACTTGCCTAAAATTTGTTACGAAATTGATTGCTAACAGAATGCAAAGTACAATTTGTAGCACTATACATGATAATCAATATGGTTTCATCAAAGGGAGAACTATCCAGGATTGTCTTGCTTGGTCTTTTGAGTTCTTGTTCCAATGCCAACACTCCAAGAAAAAAATTGTGGTTCTCAAAATTGACTTTGAAAAAGCCTTTGATACCCTGGATCATGATGCCATTATTCAAGTTTCGAGAGCTAAGGGTTTTCCAGATTTTTTCATCTTATGGGTTAAAGAAATCCTTGTTTCTGTCTCTTCCTCTATGCTTCTCAATGGAATTCCAGGTAAAAAATTCATCTGCAAAAGAGGGGTCAGGCAGGGTGATCCTCTTGCTTCACTGTTATTTGTTGAAGGTGCTGATTTATTGCAAAGCCTTGTTAACAAAGCATACAGAGATGGTTTGATTTCTTCTCCCATTCCAGTCAGAGCAGACTTTCCTATTATTAAATATGCAGATGATACTTTAGTGGTCATACCAGCCTGCAAAAATGACTTGAATGTGTTGAAAGGGATCCTACAAACCTATGTTGCTTTCACAGGTTTGAAAGTTAATTTACAAAAGTCCTCAATGATCCCTCTAAATCTTACACTTGATGAAGCCACTGATCTTGCACAGTCTTTTGAGTGCCAACTTGGGACCATGCCTTTCACATATTTAGGTTTGCCCATGGGCACCACTAAACCCACCATCAAGAATTCTTTCCCTCTTATTGATAGACTTGAAAGAAGATTGTCCGCAACATCTTCTTTCCTTTATTATGGAGATAGGTTGGTGTTGGTGAATTATGTCCTTTCCTCTTTACCCACATACTACACCATCTCCCTGGTTCTTCGAGCTGTTGTTATTGAAGTAATTGATAGAGCTAGGAGGCATTGTTTGTGGAGCAAAAAAGGAAAAGAAAAGGATAACTCTCTTGATGCATGGCCCATGGTGTGTAGGCTAAAGAAGAAGGGAGGACTTGGAGTTATCAATTTGAAAATTCAAAATTTTGCCTTGCTATTGAAGCATCTCCATAATTTTTTTAACCAGGAGCAGACCCCATGGGTTCAACTTATTACTGATGCTTATTACTATAATTCAGTGCATCATGCTGTAGTTGATTCAGGCTCTTTCTGGTGGAAAGGAATCCTAGCTCTATCTGATGATTATAGGAAACTAACCACCTTTTTTGTTGGGAATGGCATCACTGCCCTTTTTTGGGAGGATAAGTGGCAACCACAACTACTCAAGGTGACTTTTCCAAGGGTTTTTTATTTTGCCAAGGATAAGCTACAGTCTATCCATGAGTTTTTCCTGCAAGCAGATTGTTTACAAAATTTCTTTCTGCCTTTGACGATACGATCACATGATGAATCCATGGCTTCGAAAGCAATGATACCGAATTTTATTCTAGAACCAGATAAGAAAGATGAATGGAAAAGTTCTATAGCAAATGTCAAGTTCTATCCCAGTTCTATCTATCAGTTCTATTTTGCTCACTTTCCAAATTATGTGGCATCCTGTTGGATTTGGAAGAGTATATGCCGGTCAAAACATAAGTTCTTTGCCTGGTTATTGTTGCATGATAGGATCAACACCAGAGATATGCTTATTAGAATACAATGGAATGTAGGTGATTCTTCTGAGTGTGTGCTTTGTTCTTCCCATATATATGAAGACTGGAGGCACTTATTTTTTTCAGTTGTACTTATTATCAAATTCCATGGTCACTAGGCAGTACTAATGATGCAATAAGGTTTGCAAAAAACCATTTCCATGGACCCTGTTTCCATGAAATCATCATTTTGGGTTGTTGGGGAATTTGGAAACAGAGGAATTGATGGATTTTCAGTAATATTAGACACAGCTTCTGAGGTTGGAAGTCCCTGTTTGTTCAGGAGGTGATACAGCACCTTCTATGTATGTTGTGTATATTCTTTCCCCTACTACTGATGCTATCAAGCGACGGTTACTGTTCCTTTTCTTACCTCGCAAGGAAAAGATCAAACGAGACGTGACTATATTTGAAACAGTTTGGTGGAGCGTGATGTGTTTGAAGGAGTCCGGCTGGGGTCCACCTATAGGCCTAACAATATGGTGCACCTACAAAAGAGTTATTTTAATTTTAGCGTGCCGTTTTATTTTCTGTTTAGGAAAAATGGGTCCGTATAAAGTTATTTTATTTTTCTAGTTGGTTTGCTTGTAAGTCAAGTTGAGTTGGCTAATATATAAAGCCAGGTGCGGCCATGTAATAGGGGAGTTGAAAATTATTTGAGATTGAGAATACAGAAAAGGTCCCATGTCGGGGGACACCCATATCGTTTGTTTTGCTTGCTGATTCGTGAGGAGCTGTTGTACGTGTCGTGGAGTAGATCAAATCTTCTCACCGACCGAAGTTATCTGTCATTGTTCTTGGTTCGCCGTGAAAGATTGGGCCAAAATCCTCTCGGATCACGTTGATCCGTATCATCTTTTGGTATCAGAGCGCCGGGTTTCTCACGGCGATTTTGTTTTGCTGAGATTGTCTATCTACTGGAGAGCTAGGATTTGTCCATTGGGTTGAAGATCTGTTGCGTTTGGCAACGGAGGAGCATCAGGAGGAGTTCGTGTTTATTCGGGAGTTGCTGCCGGAGGGATCAAGCCACCACACCAGCTTTGGAGACATTGCTGTCGGAGGCTACTTTACCAATACACCGGTGTTCATCTGAGGTTGTTTGCTGCTAGAGGCTTGCACGCGCCAAGACACCAGTTAGACTGCTGATCCCTGCGCGTAAGAGGTTACAGATCGATTCTTAGTTGCGTATTCTGTACGTGTACTCTAGGAAAGAAAGGAAAGCACCCAGTAAAAAAAAAGGAAAGTATCGATTGGAAAAGATTTGCATCGGTCCTATTGTGTTACGTTTGGATTGGATCGGTTCTGCCGCCGTTGTCTTTTCCAGTTGCTCGCGATCCGATTGATCAAATGATTCTTTTCATGTTACGGGGCTGGAGCGATCTTCAAGTTTGGTACGTATCAATTCTCACGTTGGAGATTGGGTCGGATCTGGTTATTTTTCTATTGCATATACGTGAAGAAAGAAAAAGAGCAGGCAAGAGAAAAGAATAGGTGACCAGATTGGAGCACTTTACGTGAGCTTGAGTGTGCTTAATTATATTAGAGATTGGATTACGTGAGGACCTGGTTTGCTTTACGTAATTACCTTGGCTCGTATTGTACGTACAAGACCTCCACCTATTGTCGCTAGCCTTTTGTCCAGCGTCTGTGCCGAAGAATTCGCCTGCCGTCCAGTTGCCGTCTCTGCTGAAAATTTTGTCTCTCGGATTGGTTGAGCTGCTGCGTGCGCTATGGAGAGTAAGAACTTGCTATCATATGTGTTTCAGCGAGAGGAAGAGGGATTAGCTGCAAATTTGTTTCACTCTCGTGGGAAAGTTCAGGACAGGGCATGTGCATTGACAATTGATAATCGGACTTTCATCAACGCTGCTAGCCTTGAAATGGTCGAGAAGTTAAAGTTGCCGAGGACAACGCATCCACGACCATATTCACTATATTTTGGTAACCATCAGCTCGCCGTCACCCAACAAGCGTCAATACACTGTGAGTTGAGTCCGTTGTCTTATGCGGTGTGTTGCGATGTGATTCCACTTCAGTTGATTTCTTGTCATTTGTTGTTGGGGAAACCATGGACTGATGAGCACGGAGTAATGATGTATCAATGTATTCCACCGCAGTATACCGTGCCTTTTGGTAAAAAGGTGTGTCATCTGAAAACTATGGATACCCATACATACACACTTTGGAGAGATGAAAAATTGTAGGAGAATAAGGAGGCTGATACGATGATTAGGGAGCTCGAAGAGGCAAAGAAAAGGGAAGACAAAGCTGCTGCAATTCTGATATGGAGTTGGACTCCTAGATTAGCCCGATCTTCACGAATCGACGAAGAACGAACGAAGAACACGAAGAACGTAAGAACACGAGATGGGGAATCGAGGGGGAACGAGGGGGAAACGCGGAGCAACACACAAATCGGGATAAATCGCAAGAACCGAAAGATCCAACCTCCCGTCAACTAAGCCCCGAGGGCCGCCTACGGAACAATCGATCAAACTGAACTCACCTTGATACAAACCGTCTCACACCCGTAGCCGGTACCACTACGCCAATAGAACCTCAAGATAACGAGAGGAAGATTGGACAACTCTTGACTGAAACCCGATAGGGAGAGGACAAGTAGTTGGGATGTGCCTTGATACGATCCTCGACGAAGTCGGAGGAGTAGCCTTGATACGGTCCTCGGTACACACCGGAGGAGTAGTTCCTCAAAGAGGGATACAAGAGAGCTGAGCTCCAAATGTTCTGAATTCAACTCTGAAAACCTAGATCTAGCTCGGGGTCGTCCTTATATAGCCGGGGGTCGAAGCAGGTGAAAACCGGGTCGAAAAGGCGTCATTTGCGTGCATTTCGGGTCCACGCCGGCCTGGGGGCCGGCCTGGCCGGGCACGGGGCCGGGGTGGACGCAGAGGGGCGCAGCAGTCCCACGCCGTCCTGGGGCCGTCCTGGAGCCCGGCCTGGGGCCAGGATGGGGCGCTGAGGCCGTCCTGGGGCCGGGGTGGGCAGGAGGGAGGCCGTCCTGGAGGCCGGCCAGCTCTGGATGGGGTCCGGCCTGAGGGGGGGCGAGGCCGGCCTGGGGCCGAGGTGGAGGCCGGCCCCCTCGGGTGGGTGCCTGGCCTGGAGGTGGGGGGTGACCGGCCTAGCCGGCTCCTGAGGCCGGGGAGGGGTATTTCCCCCCAACTTCTCCTCCGGAGCTCCGAATTCGACGCCGTCTTCGCCGCTCTTCTTCGTATCTTCTTGCGCATCGTCTCGGGTACTTTTCGGTGCCTCCTTGGTGGGTTTGAACCTGAGCATGCAAAGTGTGGAACCATGAGGTAGCGCACCATCCTCCACGTGACCGAAAGTATAGAGCGAGAGGAGCGAGTTCACCTTATCCTTGATGGCCTTTGCGCGTGATCTTGTCATCGGTACACTTGGTGGAGTTGGTTGGGCTACATCATCTCCCCCCCCCCTTGAAAAAGAGTCGACCTTGACTCGGCGTCGTCTTCATCACTTGGGTAGCCATGGAAGGGAGAGATGTCCTTGACATTGAAGGAGTTGTGGACGAGGTACTTGGATTCCGGTAAGTCGAGCTTGTAGGCGTTGTTGTTGATGCGCTTGATGACCTTGAAGGGGCCGTCGCCTCTTGGCTTCAGCTTGGAGTTGCGCTCTTCGGGAAAACGTTCCTTGCGCAAGTGTAGCCAAACGAGGTCACCTTCTTGGAACACCATTGGTTTCTTGTTCTTTTTCATGATGGTGGCTCGGTGCTCAGCGTGCTTCTCTAGGGTAGCTCGTGTGGAGTCATGTAGCTTCTTGATGTAGTCGGTGCGCTTGTCGATGTCCATGTTCGCTCGCTCGCGTAGAGGCAAAGGAAGTATGTCGAGGGCGGTGTTGGGGTTGAAGCCGTAGACGATCTCGAAGGGGCTCTTCTTGGTAGCTTGATGTAGATCACGGTTGTAGGCGAACTCGGCGTGTGGAATGCATTCCTCCCAATTCTTCAAGTTGGGCTTGATCAATGCTCGAAGTAGTGAAGAGAGTGTGCGGTTGACGACCTCGGTTTGTCCATCCGTTTGCGGGTGATAGGCGGTGGAGAAGAGTAGCTTGACGCAGAGTTTGGCCATCAACGTCTTCCAAAAGTATGAGGTGAACTTGACGTCGCGGTCCGAGACAATGGAAGTCGGTACACCATGGAGACGCACAATTTCCCTGAAAAACAAGGTAGCAACATGTGAAGCATCATCGGTTCGGTTGCAAGGAATGAAATGTGCCATCTTAGAGAAACGATCCACAACTACAAAGATTGAATCCATGTTGGTTTTAGTGTGTGGTAGTCCTAACACAAAGTCCATGCTAATATCACTCCAAGGTGCATGTGGGATAGGCAATGGCATGTAAAGACCATGGGGGTTGGAAGTAGACTTAGCTCGGAGACATGTAGAACATCTCTTGACGTGTCTCTCAACGTGATGCTTCATCTTGGGCCAATAGTAATGGTTGGAGAGCATGGCGTAGGTCTTGTCGCGTCCAAAGTGCCCCATGAGACCTCCTTCATGTGATTCCTTCAATAACAACAAGCGAAGAGAGGACTCGGGAATGCATAGTTTGTTAGCCTTAAACAAGAAACCTTTGTGGAGATAGTAGTCATCAAACCCTCGGTTAGGCAAACATTTCTCAAAGATAGGAGCAAAGAAGACATCGGAAGCATATAAGTGTTTGATTTCATCCAAACCAATCACATTGATGTCAAGGCGTGTAAGAAGACACTCTTTCCTAGACAAGGCATCGGCTACCACATTCTCTTTACCTTTCTTGTACTTAATGACATAAGGAAAAGATTCAATAAATTCTACCCACTTAGCATGCCTCTTGTTCAAGTTAGCTTGGCCTTTCAAGTATTTCAATGATTCGTGATCGGAATGAATAACAAACTCTTTAGGCCAAAGGTAGTGTTGCCAAACTTCTAGCATTCGAACCAAAGCAAATAGTTCCTTATCATAGATTGGGTAGTTTAGTCTAGCGCCATCTAGTTTTTCACTATGGTACGCAATGGGACATCCATTTTGCATGAGCACTCCACCAATGCCTATGCCACTAGCATCACATTCAATCTCAAAAGTTTTCTCAAAATCCGGTAAGACAAGCAAAGGAGCTTCGGTTAGACATTTCTTAAGTGTGTCAAAAGCTTTTTGTTGCGCATTTCCCCGAACAAAAGGTACATTATTTTTGGTAAGTTCATTCAAAGGGCAAGCAATTGTTGAAAAATCTTTGACAAAGCGGCGATAGAAACCGGCAAGGCCATGAAAGCGCCTTATCTCACCCACGGATGTAGGGTTAGGCCAATTCCTGATTGCCTCAATCTTCTTGTTGTCTACTTCAATACCATTGGAAGAGATCACAAAACCGAAGAAAACAAACTTGTTGGTGCAAAAATTGCATTTGGAAAGATTTTTGAAAAGTTTTCTTTGCGAAGAGCCAACAATAGTTGTGAAACATGATCAAGGTGATCCTCCAAAGATTTGCTATAAATGATAATATCATCAAAGTGAACCACAACAAATTTTCCAATGAAAGGACGCAAGACTTCATTCATGAGACGCATAAAAGTGGAAGGAGCATTTGAAAGACCAAAAGGCATGACAAGCCATTCATACAAACCAAGTTTTGTTTTGAAAGCCATTTTCCATTCCTCACCTATGTTCATACGAATTTGGTGATATCCACTTTTAAGATCAATTTTAGACAAGATGGTAGCACCACTCAATTCATCAAGCATGTCATCGAGCCTAGGAATAGGATGTCTATATCTAATGGTGATAGCATTGATAGGACGACAATCCATGCACATACGTGAAGTAGCATCTTGCTTAGGAACAAGAATAACCGGCACGGCACAAGGACTAAGGGATTCGCGGATAAAACCTTTATCGAGTAGTTCTTGGATTTGGCGTTCAATCTCCTTAGTCTCCTCAGGGTTGGTGCGGTATGGAGCACGGTTTGGAAGTGGAGCACCCGGAATGAGGTCAATGTGGTGCTCAATTCCTCGTAGAGGAGGAAGGCCCGGAGGGAGTTCATCGGGAAAGACGTCTTCAAATTCCTGCAACAAAGGCAACAAAGATGGAGGAAAATTTGTCATGTCGTTAGTTTCAAGGGCTTCCCCTTTGCACAATAGGACAAAGTGTAGTATGGTTGGGTTATCTCGTAGCTCTCGCATCTCTCTTTTGGTGGCAACCAAGGCAAGGCCTTTGGAAGCACTCGAAATTTTGTCGCTCATGTTTGGCTTGTGGCTCTCACTCTCTTTTAGGTGATCACTCGCTCACCGCTCATCTCACTAGACTTAAGCTCTTCTTTCTTGCGTGCAAGTGTCTTGGCGTTGTCGGCGATCACTTTGCTAGGAGTCATAGGACGGAGAACAAAGGTCTTGTTGTTCCACTTAAAGCTATATTGATTGGTACGCCCATCATGGATAGCACTCTTGTCGTATTGCCAAGGGCGGCCAAGAAGAAGATGACACACGGTCATAGGCACAACGTCACACTCCACCGTGTCTTCATATGGACCAATCTTGAAGTGCACGGAAACCGTATGTTGAATCTTGAAGGAGCCGGAGTCACTAAGCCATTGGACATGGTATGGATGCGGATGTCTCTTGAAAGGCAAGTGAAGTTTGTCACAAAGTTCTTTGCTATCAAAGTTGTGGCAACTACCACCATCGATGATAACCTTGATGGATTTGCCCTTGATACCGGCTCTAGTTTGGAAGAGATTGCACCGTTGGTCATGCTCATCTTGAGGAGAAGAAGTGAGGACTCTTGTGACCACTAGAGATGGGTTCGTGTCCTCATCACAATACACACTTTCTTCATCTTCATTGGGAACATCCAAAGAATTGAGAGCCACTTTATGCATAGCATAGTATTCACCCTCACTCATGGAGTCACGTTCACCATCTTGATTGACTATCATGATCATCTTGTTGGAACACTCAAAGGACTTGTGTCCACTACCACCACACTTGAAGCAAGTAATAGTTCTTGACTTGACTTGAGGAGCACTTGAAGAAGAGGTGGGGGGTACTTGCTTCTTGAACGGTTGTGAAGACTTGTTGGGAGCACTAGAGGCTCGAGTGTTGCTCTTGTTGGTAGTAGGAGTAGTAGCTTGTGTCACTTGAGTTGACGAAGAAGGAGATCTTGAGTTGAAGAAAGTCTTTTGCTTATTGTACTTGAGTTCTTCCGCAATTTGGCGTTCCGCCTTGAGAGCTTGGTGGACAAGGGCCACAATGTTGTCATATGGTTGATACTCGACAATCTTCCTTATAGGAAAGTTGAGGCCATTGAGGAAACGGGCCATTGTTTGCTCTTGAGATTCTATCACATGGGCACGTATCAAAGCGGTATCCATTTCCTTGTAGTACTCATCAACGGACTTGAAACCTTGACGAAGTTCTTGTAGTTTCTTGAATAGGTTACGCTTGTAGTGTGGAGGAACAAAACGAGCATGCATGAATTGTTTCATCTCATTCCAAGTGGCAATAGGAGCCATGCGGTTGCGGACTCGTTCGGCTTGTAGACGATCCCACCATAAGAGTGCATAGCCTTCGAATTCCAAGGATGCTAGAGCAACCATCTTCTTGTCGGTGAAGTTGTGAATGCCGAAGATCTTGTCTACTTTGAGAGCCCAAGCAAGATATTCTTCGGGATCATTCTCACCATTGAACTTGGGGACATTGAAACGAAGAGCACTCATGTTGTTGTCCTCTTGTTGACGATGGGGGCGCTCATGGTGGCGCTCATGAGGGTCTTCATCATACATGGGAGGTGAATCATCATAGGGGTCATCCTCATTGTCTTGGCGGTGGCGATCAGGATGGGGAGGATGACGCTGGTGGGCATTAGGTGGTGGTTGTTGGTGGTGATGGAGCCTCGCTTCACGGTGTTCACTATCATCATTGCCATTGTGTTGTTGTCGAGGACGTTCTTGTTCTTGGCGGTCATTGTTGTTGGGACGCGCATGGCGCCTAGGTGGCCTTCGATGTTGACGAGCATCTTCCACGAAATCATTGTGTCCATAGTCTTGAGCGTGGCCTTGAGGAGGTGGATGATGATGTTGTCGAAGGTCCGGGCGTTGTGGTTGTTGAAGAGGGCCACCATGGCCTTGGCGATGTCGAGGTGGTGGTGATGGCGAGCTATCCTCATACCAATTTCGTCGCGGAGCTTGTTGAGGTTGTGGAGGAGGTGGATGTGGTTGTTGGTGTTGACCATCCTCCTCCAAGTTGTTGTTGCGATCATGGCGATCATGGCGACGAGGTTGGTGAAAATCTTGATTGTTGTGGCTTGAGCGACGAGACCTTGAGGACGATGATGAATGACGGCGATTGGCAAGATTAGCCAAGTTGATGTTGATGCGCGTCATTTGATCATTCAATCGAGCCTCTTGCTCTTGGAGTCGATGCTCATAGCATTAGAATCCATCCTTCACGAGTTCGCGGAGTCGGAAATGGTCATTGCGGGTGACGTAGGTGGCGTTAGCATTGACGTTGTGGAATGGATTGCCTTCATCTTCCGAACTCGGACTTGAGAATACTCCTTCCCTAGACATCTCAAAAAACACACACGAGGGTGATATTGAAGAAATGGATGCCTCACTTACCCAACGTTACCTTTATTGGTCGTATTGAGGCTAGTGGACGAGCCTAGGTGTAGGGCGGTATGTCAAGAGCGAATCCAAAAAAATCGAAAGAAACCGCAAACGACAACACACACACTCTATGTGGAAGGAAAATAGGTTAGAAAAGTGGTGAGGAAAAATCGACAAAACCGAAGAAAAGTTTGTTGTCAATCGTGGAGAAGAATCAAAGAAAAGTTAGCACAAAAACCAAACCTATAGGATGGAAATATGGTGGAACACACAGACGCAAGGGAAAACTGGGGTTAGTGCGACCAATGGACGAGCGGAGAACGAAATGGACCTAACGTAGACTAATGCTCAATGCCACACTAACACAATGAGGACGCTAGCTCAAACCGCAAATTTGAAAAGGCAACAGGATTCGCACCATGGCAATCGGTCGCTCTTTCTCTTTTGCGACGCAATGCTACACGTTCCTACAATGGAAAGAAATTGGCACCGATCCTTTGCTTCTTTTTCTATTTTCTCTTTTTCTTTTCTTTTTTTTTTATCTTTTGATGGATTCCAAAGTGCCAATGCCTACTCGTAGCTAATCTCTCACAAGCGCTAACCTCGCACTCTCTATGCCACAAATGCGATGCCAAGCGGTGTAAAAAGAACTAGTCCGAATAGGTAAGTAACACAATGGGGTGGGCTGGTTCAAGCGGAAGCAAGTTATACCTCTCTTATTGATGATCACGGACTTGCGGCCATGTGGAAGTCGATGTCGTGGCGATCCGTTGATGTGTAAGCATAGGTGATGTCGTGGGCGTCGCGTAGCACTTTGTTGCACTCTATTCGGATAAAAAACTACAAAGAATAACAAGTTTCAAAATCTGTCCGAAAATCGAAGAGCTGAGATTTTCTGAGATTTTTGCTCAAATTCGAAATTCCTTCAAAATCAAGAAAAAATTTGGGCAAATTTGGGAAAAATGGCTGAATGGAAAGGTGGGGAATTTTATTTGGCAACAAATCTGTGAAGCAAAACCACGAAAAACTCAACGAATCAACAAATCGGTCGAAATCCCTTTGTGGCTATTTTTGTGAAATTTTTGAATTTATGGTGGATAGAAGAAAAATTGGTGGTAGGGGAGGGGATGGGGTGTCGGATTCGTGTCAATCTAGCTCTGGATACCAGATGATATGGAGTTGGACTCCTAGATTGGCCCGATTTTCACGAATCGACGAAGAACGAACGAAGAACACGAAGAACGTAAGAACACGAGATGGGGAATCGAGAGGGAACGAGGGGGAAACGCGGAGCAACACACAAATCGGGATAAATCGCAAGAACCGAAAGATCCAACCTCCCGTCAACTAAGCCCCGAGGGCCGCCTACGGAACAATCGATCCAACTGAACTCACCTTGATACAAACCGTCTCACACCCGTAGCCGGTACCACTACGCCAATAGAACCTCAAGATAACGAGAGGAAGATTGGAAAACTCTTGACTGAAACCCGATAGGGAGAGGACAAGTAGTTGGGATGTGCCTTGATACGATCCTCGACGAAGTCGGAGGAGTAGCCTTGATACGGTCCTCGGTACACACCGGAGGAGTAGTTCCTCAAAGAGGGATACAAGAGAGCTGAGCTCCAAATGTTCTAAATTCAACTCTGAAAACCTAGATCTAGCTCGGGGTCGTCCTTATATAGCCGGGGGTCAAAGCAGGTGAAAACCGGGTCGAAAAGGCGTCATTTGCGTGCATTTTGGGTCCACGCCGGCCTGGGGGCCGGCCTGGCCGGGCACGGGGCCGGGGTGGAGGCAGAGGGGCACACCAGTCCCACGCCGGCCTGGGGACGGCCTGGAGCCCGGCCTGGGGCTAGGGTGGGGCGCAGAGGCTGGCCTGGCAGGGTGGCCGGCCTAGGGCCGGGGTGGGCAGGAGGGAGGCCGACCTGGAGGCCGGCTAGCTCTGGAGGGGGTCCGGCCTGAGGGGGGCAAGGCCGGCCTGGGGCCGAGGTGGAGGCCGGCCCCTCGGGTGGGTGGCCGGCCTGGAGGTGAAGGTGGCCGGCCTGGCCGGCTCTTGAGGCCGGGGAGGGGTATTTCCCCCCCCAACTTCTCCTCCGGAGCTCCGAATTCGACGCCGTCTTCACCGCTCTTCTTCGTATCTTCTTGCACATCGTCTCGGGTGCTTTTCGGTGCCTCCGTTGTGGGTTTGAACCTGAGCACACAAAGTGTGGAACCATGAGGTAGCGCACCATCCTCCACGTGACCGAAAGTATAGAGCGAGAGGAGCGAGTTCACCTTATCCTTGATGGCCTTTGCGCGTGATCTTGTCATCGGTACACTTGGTGGAGTTGGTTGGGCTACATAAAATTCCTATGGTGGCCGACATTGCTGCATCGGTTTTGGAGTCTATTCAACCTACAATTGTGGCCGATACTGCTGCAGTTGTTGTTGCTTCTGCATATCATCTTGTTGACGTCCCTGTGGTCGACGTTCAGCCTGTTCATGACGATGTTGCTGCAGAAGATGACTTGAAACCGAGGACGGTTTGTCCTGAAGGAGGGGAGGATGATGCGGCACCTCCTATGTGTGTTGCGTATATTCTTTTCCCTACTACTATTGCTATCAAGCGACGGTTACTGTTCCTTTTCTTACCTCGCAAGGAAAAGATCAAACGAGACGTGACTATATTTGAAACAATTTGGTGGAGCGTGCTGTGTTTGAAGGAGTCCGGCTGGTGTCGTGGGATAATCACGGCAGACGTTACCGGGGGTAACTTGTCTTGGGTAAAATCGACTCTGGTGTTTGGGAGAGGGTTTAGCTCAAGGGAAACCATGGTGATATGCAATCTAGTAGCCGGCAATCAAGCCGCCGAGTCTACGATCTGAATATATTATATCTCGATACACGTGTTACAACGGATGCTCGATATCTCACAATCTCTATCTCGTAAACTTGTGCCTCTGGTGAACTCATCGATCTAACCCTAGGGGCCGGCTTATATAATCCCCGGATCCCCTGGCTTGCTATCCAAGGCGTACTCGGAATCCTACCCGGACACTACTTACAAAACCCTAAACTTCCTTATCGGAACCCACAATCCGGGTTACGAGGCCTACACTCCTGGGCCTTCTGGAAGCTCCTTTTCCCTAAGCCGGATCTTGCGCAGCATCCTTTGGGCCGAGTTACTCCTTGGGGTTAGCATACCGGGTTATCATCCCTCCATCAGTAGTCCCCAGAATAGCTTGGGCTTCACGGGATCCTCCTTGAAGCTCATGCTATTCCCTGCAAAAATAACAAACATACAAATTCATATAGGCCGGGTTAAGTTGCTTTAATAAACAGCTAGTTTTAACTCCATCGGTGGTCCATATAATAACCCGGTTTCCTCTGAATCCATCTTTTACTTTTCCGGGTCAATGCCCTGATGGGAATACCAAAGATCCGGCTTATTCCACTCGTTAATTGATCCAGATATCGCGGAAGAGATTTGCTTCCTATCCATTCCGGATATCCCATCCAGCACTTAACGCGTATCCCAGAAAATCAGGACGGGTATCCCTTATCCCAAAAATTTCGGTTCCCACTCGTTGGCCTAGGTCCCCCCACCCGTACCTATAAATAGGTACCTAGGGGGTGACCTAACCCCAACGGTTCACTCCTTTCTTCTTCTTCCTCCTCACCAGTGCTTCCTCATCCGAGCCCACAGAGCACCACCACGGAGACCTCGTGCACGCCGCCGGAGCAAAGCCGCCGCCAGCTGCGTTCCTCCACGGTTCGCCCCGCGCTGCCGCCAGTCTCCGCCGCCGCACCCTCGACCTTCCCGCCGGGAGTCGCAGAGGGACACCAAGACTGCGCCATCTGCCGCCGTCGCGCCCTTCTCCAATCCACACCGGTAAAGTCCTTACTTCCATTGATCTAGCTTCTAATTGCCCCGTTTGACCTAGATTGGATCTAAGTCCGCTCGCGGGCCATTTCTTTCTTCACGCCGGATTAGGCCGCATAGCTCCATCCTAGTTTGTTCAATCGCTTAACAAATGACCACACATCACTCCCTATAGCTTGTAATCGTTAATTCCACGACGAAATCATCCACAAATTTTCCAATCTAGATGCAGTTCGCCCAAACTTCCGCGGCTGCTCTTGATACCCGGAAAATCCACCACTTCTGGTTCTTTTACTTGCACTAGATACATAGGCAATTAACCTTTTTTCACAACTGCCTGTCGATACGTAGATATCCCATAATTTTTTGCATTGCTCGTCAATACCCGGATAGCTTGTAATCTTTGCTCTGTCTAGTGATACTCGGACAATTCATAATTTCCATGCCTCTCACTGTTACTGCTTGTGAATACTCGGATAGCTCATGATTTACGGGTCTTAATGTTTCGTGCATTTTGCTTTGTATTTTGCAGACTGAACCAATGGCTCCTAGGAACAAAGGGAAGCAGCCGGCAAAAACAAGGACGACCTAGTCCATATCTGCCAATTGGGCGCGGTCTTCCGTGACCCAGGCCAAACTGGAAGAACTGGCCGAGTCAGGCATCCTCCTTCCTCAGAAGGAGATTCATTGGAGGGTTCCGGGTGACGAGACCCAGCCTACCCCCAATGCCGACGAGGTAATATGCTTTGTCGAGCACGTGATCCGGGGGTTTCGCCCCCCGGGTCACTCTTTCTTCCGTGAAGTCCTCCGCCATTATGGCCTCCGGGTGTTCGACATAGGGCCTAACTCTATGTTGAACATAACCCACTTTATAGTCCTCTGTGAATCTTACTTGTGCATCCCACCAAATTTGGCTTTGTTTATCGAGCTTTTCCAATGCAAACCGTGCCGCGAAAGCGGTGACGGGGCCCTTTTGGCCTGCGGCGGGGTCTCTATCTAGCGCCGCAAAAATTCTCCCATGCCGACTCTAAACTTAAACTCACATGTTAAGCATTGGCAGCTTTCCTTCTTTTATTGTCGGGACACCTCCCCACCCGGCGAGAGGAAGTTGCTGGGTTACTCGGAGGGTCTCTTAGATCTTTCCGATACTTTTAATGCTTTCCCCCCTGAGTCGGACAGGGAAGCCATCCAGCCCCTTCTATCAAAAATAGCCGGTCTTTCTGCCCAAGGCCTCCTTGGGCTTAACTTGGTTAAGACATGGGTGGACTTCCGGATCCAGCCCAACTCCATTCGCGCCAAGCTGATGTGTGATTACTCGGGGCACGTCACGGACGCGCTCCGATATTCCTCAAAGAATTACCCAGCCGACGATACTAACAAGACTATCAAGAGTTTCTTGACGGAGAAGTTGGACGTGATCCGAAACACGCGAGAATCCGGCTCCCGCGGTAAGATCCGGCACTTATACTTTCACTTTCATCCTTGCACTTACGCTTGATACGATCACCAACTCTTACTTTTATGCCTTTACCTCAGGCTGATAATGCCTTCTGGAATATCAAGACCTCCCCTTCCTCCGAAGACCCAGAAGATGAAGAGGCAGCTGACTCGGAAGAAGGTACATTCCGGGTTTTTACCTAACCCAATTCCTGCTAACTTGTCACCCCACACTTCCTGTTTTCCGACTGTGTTCATCGGTGACTCAGGGCTGGAGGATAAGGAAGAGAAAGAAGACCCGGAAGATGGGGTAGAAACACAAAGTGACGAGAGTGAAGCTGAACCGGTCGCCGAGGTCGGAGCTAAGAGGAAACCCCGAGGGGTTGTCTTTAAGGTCCCATATCGCTCCCTTGCCTCCAAACCATACTCCTGCACTAATATGTGCGAGCTAAACCGTAAACTATCCGACTGGTCATATGAAGGAACCACCCCTGATCAAGCGCAGGGTGACCCAGAACACTCCGGGTGACGCCACGCTCAACCCGGGTATCCCACCATCTCCGGCTCAGCACGCCGGTACTTCTCAACCTCATCCCGAGTATCGGAGATTTCCTTCTCCCAATCACCCCTTAGCGGGAGGACTCCGCGTCTCACTTTCTCAATCTTTGTCAGCTTCTTCCGTGTCCAGCAGTGAATTCCCCTCAGACTTCGTGGTGAACTCCGGGTAAGGTTCTTCTCTTGCTATTCTAATACTCATCCATAATTTTATCTAGCTGCATACTAACCGCTTGCTCGTATCATTCTCAGGGCCAAAGTCACTATCAGCGACCAGGACGGCATGGAAACTGACGACCCGGGCAAGGAGAACCTGATTGATGACACAATGGCCACGGCTGGCGGCGAGGGGGAGCAAGTGCCACCGAAGAACCCGGCTGATCGAGAAGCCGAGTACCCAATAGCCTCGCACACGCCTGAGGACGAAGAGATCACAATCCTGGGCACAGGGGGAGGCGAGCTGAATTCCGACACTCGAGCGACTCGGGTGCCTTCCCCTGCCAAGGCAAGAGCTCGGTCTCCGAGTAACCAGGATCCCGGATCTTCGGAACCGGGTAATCATTCCTTCGACCAGATGATGAGCGCCCTCCTCGCCCTGAAGGCCACAGAGAACAATATGTTGGAGCGCATGGCTGCTGAACATCAGGTAATACTAATTGGTATTCCATAGTATCCATCTAGTCCCCAAGTTCCGAGTATAACTTGTCGATGTTGTACTTGGAACTACCTCCTAGATACTTGGGTTATTATGATATCCGACTGAACTTTATCCTTCCGTCCCTTATAGGCACAAATGGCCCGGACCGAGGAAATTTTGGCCAAGACCAATCAACTCCTGGAGACTGAGGTACGGCTGCGAGAGGCGCTTGAGGCTGAGGTGGAAACGCTTAACAAAGATGTCGCGAAGTACAAGAAGAAGTACACCACTGTTCAGACTGCGCTGAATAAGTTATCAGCCCAAGTTGCCGACACTTATCGTGTCCTACTTGGTGAGATACTATTACTTGCTGGTTCGTGACTCGGTTTTTTCTTGATCCATGATACTCGGAATATTTTGTCATAACCTTTTACCGTTTATTTTGCAGGCGCTAATCTTGCGCCCGAAGAAGAAGATGATATCCAGAAGGTGAAAAATTTAAGGACTGTGCTCTGGAGGTTCTGCGCCGACACTAAATGGATTCTGGACACCATACAATGGCCGACTGAGGGATATCCGGGTATGGAAACCCTGATCCATGCGTGCTCTACTATCCCTGCATGGATTGAGCTCTGGAAACGCTCGGCATGCCGGGTCGGGATGACCCGGGGTCTTATGCTGGCTAAAGCCTACTTTCAAAAGCTTGAGCCGGCAAAACTGGTGGCCGGGTTTCCAGAGTTCAAGGCCGATGCCTCCAGGTTCTTCGCCAAGGACTTCAAAGATGTACAGACTGAGGTGCGTCACTCGGCAACTACTCTTGCCGACTCTCTGGACCTGAGTAGATATGTAACTCCATACGACGCCGCGGATAAACCTGTGAAGGAAGATATGCCTTTACCCTTCGATATCTTGGAGAAGTGGAATGCTGAATCGGCCAGGAAGAGGGAGGAAGCCGCGAAGAGGAAAGCCGAGTAGGAGTTAGCACCCTCCTCCTCTACGCCGGCTGGCCGCCCGCCTGTTCGCCCTGATACTGCAAATCCGGGTGACAACACTAGGAAGGCCTCCGAGGAGCAAACCCAAGACCAAGACCCGGAAAACAAGGGCAAAGCCGTCGACCCAACCTAGGAGGCCGAATGAACTCTTGACCGATACTATCTCAGTACCTCACTCGGCCAATGTTCCTGTAAAATTATTATTATTTTTGATAGCGCGCTTGTGCGCTTTATGATACTACTATCGTGGCTTGTAATACATTTTGATACCTTAATATATCTCGTGGCCCTTCTGGCCTTTTGCTTGAACTTTGATATTTCTTAGCTTTGAGCTTTTTCATCTTTGATTTTCTGACTTGCTGCTATGGTGCCTATTGTGAGACTCGGTTTCCGGGTCTCGTGGGTTTTGACTAGTGGACTTTTTTCTAAGTCCCCAACTCCCCAAGACTCGGATTTTTGGGTTTTTGAGCTGAATAGCTAGATAATTTGTTTCTGTTTTCAAATTCCCGAGTCCCCAAGGCCCGAAATTCTGAGTCTGGGGTATTGGGTCTTTCAAAAGGAACAAATTGTCACGTGCTAAGCCCAAAACCTAGAGCCGTTTCACGTAGGTTTTGAAGTTATGCTTAATAAACTTTGAGTTTCCGGTTGTTAACCTTGTACTCTGCATAACTTGTGGTTTAGATGACCCTTTTAACTCTCTTGTACTGTAAGCTGGCTTTTGCGTGGATAATCATGTTGCTATAGCTGTATGAAGACAGGGTCAGGCAAGTCCCATTGGGCATCATGACTGATTGTAGTCATACGCTAGCGAATCATGCCACTTTAGTGCGAGTCACATCGAGCTTAAGTAAGAAAAGTCAAGAAAGTTTGGCTCCTTTGTCCGGTTATAAGCTTGCAGTCGTACTTGTTTGCAAGTAATCGGCCCTTATAACTCATAGGCATCATGGCCGGGTCTTTGAGTTTGTAACTGTGCTATTCAAGCAATCAGCCCCCAAGACCTAAATATATGCAATTTACTAAAGAAACTAATGTACTAAGAACAATAAATAATACTTACCTGGAAGAAGAAAATAAAAACACAACAGAGAAAAAAAAACTTGATAAAAAACACATGAAAAGGAAAAAGTATATTGTTTAACCATCTCTTTATTGATATGAGAAAAGTTAGGTCAGCAAGCCGCCTCATTAAAAACCCTCCAGTCCCCTTAGGTACCCTGGATAGGAAAAGAGTGCGTCTGAAACCTGCTGCCTGTTACATTGTGTAATTCCACTTGTAAATCTAGTCTAGACTAGGTGTAGTAGGGACGCAGCTGAGCTACGTTCCAAGGTCTTTCTCTCTCTTGCATAGATGAAGTGGTGTGAGCGGTGTCATTAACAGTAGCCGACTCTTCCCTTGCATCTAACAAGTAATATGATCCATTGTGCAGATTCCGGCTTATGATGAACGGTCCCTCCCATGGTGGGGATAACTTGTGTTTTCCATCCTTTGACTGTACTAAGCGCAGAACCAGGTCTCCTTCCTGGAAGACCCGGGTTTTGACTCTCCGGCTATGATATCTCCTCAAATCCTGCTGGTATATGGCTGATCTCTCCAAAGCTTGTTCCATGTGTTCTTCTAACATATCCACGGCGTCCTGCCGGGTCTTCTCATGCTCCACCTCGACGTAAGCCGATACTCGAGGCGAGTCATGGATGATATCACTCGGCAGCACCGCTTCTGCGCCATAAACCATGAAAAACGGTGTCATCTGAGTAGATCTGTTAGGTGTAGTGTTAATACCCCAAACCACTGAAGGTAACTCCTCAACCCATGCTCCAGCAGCTCTGATACATGGGACTCGCAATCGTGGCTTTAATCCACGAAGTAACTCCTGATTCGCCCTCTCCACTTGTCCATTGGCTTGTGGATGAGCTACGGAGGCTATGTCAAGCCGGATTCCGTTGTTGCCACATAATTTCTCCATCTCGCCAAGGGACATGTTGGTTCCATTGTCGGTAATTATACTGTGAGGATACCCGAACCGGTAGATAATCCTTTTCAGGAACTTAACCGCCGTAATCGCTTCACAATTGGTAACTGGCATGACTTCAACCCACTTGGTAAACTTATCGATAGCCACCAGGAGATGTGTCTTTTTGCAAGGTGACATGTGAAAGGGGCCAACCATGTCCATACCCCAAACGGCGAAAGGCCAGGTTAAAGGAATTGTTTGCAACTCCATAGCCGGCACATGGATTTGGCGGGCGTACCTTTGGCATCCGTCGCACCTTGCCACCAAGCGTTCCGCATCTGCTAAAGCTGTGAGCCAGAAGAAACCGTGCCTATATGCGTTGGCCACAAGGGACCTTGTGGATGCGTGATGGCCACAGTCGCCTTCGTGGATCTCTTTCAGGATTTGCCGGCCTTCTTCTGGTGCTACACAGCGCAAAAATACTCCTGCGGCACTCCTTTTATATAACTCCCCATTGATGATGGAATAACCTTTTGCTCGCCTCAAAATTTGCCTTGCTAGTACCTCTTGCTGTGGTAACTCGCCCCGTGATAGGTAAGCCAGGAACGGCTCTGTCCACTCGGGAACGGTGCGTATTGTGGCCACGAGCTCCAAATCCGGGTCTTTGTTAGCCAGTTCTTCCTCAGACTCGGTTTTAACTGATGGCCGCCATAACTCATCCAGGAACACGTTGGGTGGAACCGGCTCTCTGCGCGAGCCGAGTCTGGCAAGTGTATCTGCCGCCTCGTTTTTTCTTCTGTCTACATGCTCCACCTCATACCCGGAAAAGCATCCGGCAACCCGGTCCACCTCTCTGCGGTATGCTTCCATAGTTGCATCTTTTCTATCCCAAGTTCCCGAGACCTGCTGTACCACAAGGTCCGAGTCCCCATAGCATCGTATTCTCTTGATATTCATCTCCTTGGCTATCTTCAATCCATGTAATAATGCCTCATATTCGGCCACGTTGTTGGAACAATCAAAGTGAATCTACAATACGTAGCTCAATTTGTCTCCTTTAGGTGATGTGAGCACCACTCCGGCTCCTGATCCCTCATACTGCTTGGAGCCATCAAAGTGCATTATCCAAGACTCGGAACTTGGAGTCATTGTGGGCATGCCTGTGTGAGTCCAATCGTTAATGAAATCAACTAGAGCTTGAGATTTGATTGCTGACCTGGGCTCATAGTTGATGTGATAATCTCCCATCTCGATCGCCCACTTGGCTATTCTGCCTGTTGCATCCGAGTTTCTGATGATATCCGACATTGGTATAGAGCTAACCACTGTTATGGGGTGTTCCTGAAAATACGGTTTCAATTTCCGGCTGGCCATGAAGACCCCGAAAACCAACTTCTGCCAATGCGGGTAGCGCTGCTTTGCTTCTGATAATACCTCACTGACGTAATAAACCGGCCTCTGGACCGGGTGATCTTTTCCATCCTCCTTGCTCTCAACGACAACCACTGCGCTAACCGCCCGGGGCCTCGCTGCAACGTATAGTAACATGGGCTCTTTAGGACCCGGAGCTGCCAGGACCGGTGCCTCAGATAGTTGCTTTTTTAGTGCCTCGAATGCCTCGTCCGCCTCTTGGTCCCAAACGAATTTATCAGATTTCCTCAAGAGCCGGTACAAGGGTATTGCCTTCTCTCCGAGTCTTGATATAAACCGGCTCAGCGCTGCTACGCACCCCGTAAGCTTCTGAACATGCTTAAGGTTTTCCGGCTTTTTCAGACTCTGGATAGCTTTAATTTTATCCAGGTTTGCTTCAATCCCTCTCTCTGAAACAATGAAACCGAGTAATTTCCCTGCTGGGACTCCAAATACACACTTTGTCGGGTTAAGTTTCATCTGGTATCTTCTCAGGTTCTTGAATGTTTCCTTCAGATCATCAATGAATGTCTCTGCCTTTCTGGTCTTGATCACCACATCATCCATGTAAGCATGAACGTTGCGTCCAATTTGGTCCTCAAAGCACTTCTGAATGCACCGCTGATAGGTTGCGCCGGCGTTCTTCAATCCAAAGGTCATGGTTTTGTAACAAAAGGCTCCAAAAGGGGTTATGAACGACGTTTTTTCGCAGTCTTCCTTCTTGAGCTTGATCTGATGATACCCGGAATATGCATCCAGGAAGCATAATAGGTCACTTCCAGCCACTGCATCAATGATCTGATCTATCCTTGGAAGTGCGAACGGATCCTTTGGGCAATGCTTGTTGAGACTCGTATAATCAATGCACATCCTCCACTCATTGGTCTTTTTCATCACGAGAACCGGATTTGCTAGCCACTCCGGGTGAAATACTTCCATGATAAAGCCGGCTGTTAACAGCCGAGCGATTTCTTCGCCGATAGCCCTTCTTCTTTCCTCATTCATCTTTCTCAGTCCCTGCTTCACGGGCCTGGATTTGGGATCAACGTGCAAACTGTGCTCTGCCAGCTCTGTAGGGATACCCGGCATATTGCTAGGCGTCCAAGCGAACACATCCTGATTTGAACGAATAAACTCCACAAGTGCTTTTTTCTGCTCATCATCCAAGTTAGATCCTATGGCAAATTGCTTAGACGGATCACCTTCGACGAAGGCTACCATCTTAGTATCTTGTGCTGCTTTGAATTTTGCTCTCTCATCCTCAGTGTTTGGTCTCTTCAGCGTTGTCATGTCATCCGGGTCTACTTGAGACCGGTAATACTTAAGCTCCTCCTTTCTACAGGCTTGTTCTGCCATTGCCGCATCTCCTTCGTCACACTCAGCCGCTATATCCCGGCTCCCATGTATGGTGATGGTCTGCTTAGGACCCGAGATTTTTAGCTGTAGATACACATAACACGGCCTGGCCATGAACTTAGCATAAGCCGGCCTTCCGAATAGCGCGTGATAAGGGATGCGCAACTTGACCACCTCGAAGGTGAGCCACTCAACCCGGAAGTTGTCCTTCGATTCTCCAAAAGCTACCTCCAATGTGATTTTTCCCTCGGGGCACGCTGAGTGACCCGGTACTCTCCCGTGAAAAACTGTTGAACTCTTCTGCAGCTGGGACTCCTTGAGACCCATGCGTAGAAAGGTTTCCCAATATAAGATGTTGATGCTACTTCCGCCGTCCATTAAGACCTTTTTCAGCTCATAACCATTAACCTGCGGCGCAACCACTAATGCTAAGACTCCCGGGTGTTCTATCCTTTCCGGATGATCTCTTCTGCTCCACGTTACGTCCTGCTCTGACCATCTCAGGTATCTCGGAACGGCCGAGGAAACCGAGTTGACCGCCTTTTTCAGTATCTTTTTATCCTTGTTGGAAATTCCTGTAGTATGCACGTGATATTGTCCCAATTGCTTGGGGTTAGCTTGGAAACCTCCAGCTCCCCCTTGGTTGTTACCCGGATTTCCGCCTGCGGGGTTACCGGCTGGGGGTGGACCGTTGCCCGGGTTTCCACCCGGACCCGGTCCTCCTCCCCGACCTGCACCTCGCATAGCCTTGTTTACTTCCTCGTTCTTCCATCTCTGTAGGTCCGCACAGTGCTCCAATGAGTGGTTAGCCGGCCTACCGTTCCTGCTGTGCTTAGGGCACGCCATTCTGAAGATGTCCCAGTTGTTAACTGGCCTTGGCGGTCCTTCATAATTTCCTCCGTTATGGTTTCCTCCATTGAAGTTTACTTCTGCCCTAGGTCTCGAAGACCCGTCTTCTGTGCTAGCGACAAACTCGGAGCTTCCCTCAAACGGGCGCTTGTTCTGGTTGTTCCCATTGTTACCTCCATTGTTACCCGGTGTTGATCCATTGCCGGTTCTTCCATTGTTATTTGTGTTTGCTTTTGCTTTCTTGTCATCGACGTCCTCTTCTGTAGTATCTGTTGCAGCGTGTTTGTTGCATGCGTCCATTAGTTCTCCCATCGTAACCTCTGAAGCATTCCGACTAGATTTCATGCGAGTTAACTTTTGCACTAAAGGTATGTACTTGCACGTCTTTGACATAGCTTGTAACGCATCCTTGGGCTGAATATCTGTAGATGAGTGAAGTATCTCCATAACTCGGCGCACCCAGCTGCGCGCCGATTCTCCCTTCTTCTGGACACACCGTTCTAAGTCATCAATAGTGAATAGCTTTCTGCACGTCCCGTGAAAGTGCTTGATAAACGCAGTTTTCAACTCCTCCCATGACTTGATAGACCCTTCCGGTAGATTACTGAACCATAACTTTGCTGCTCCTTCTGACATCATCAAGTACATGAACTTGGCTTGAAGATTTTCGGATGCGTTGCGGATTGACATAGCCATCTCATAACTGCTCAACCATGTTTCTGGATCCATAGTCGGCTCATAATTTACTACTTTACCCGGTTCCTTGAATTTATCCGGGTAAGGCTCAGCCCTTATGTTATCCGTCAGACACTTGGGCCCAGCGAGATTAATCGGTACTGGTCTCGCCCGGGAAACATGCGATCCTGCGGGGGGTACGGCTGGACGCGGCGCTACTGCTGGTCCATGCACCGCAGACCCGGCCGCGGCTCTCCTAGCTCTGGAACCATCCACAATAGCTTGTGCTGCTGATACTGCTGGTGCTGCTTGCACGCGGGGAGGAGGCGGCATTTGCTGTTGCTCTGTCCTCCGGCGCGCTGAACTTGTTTGCATATTGCCGGCATTGCCGTGTTGCTGGCCGATATAAGGTGTTCCATGCATTCTACTCCTATTATCCGGGTAATTAACCTGCTGAGCCACTGTCGTATGCAACAAATCGATCGCCCGTCGGGTCTGCTCCGCATGGGGTGACTCTCTTACGAGGATTTGATTCAATGCGAGTGTTGCTGCGTATACATTGTCCATGGGGTTGTTGTAATGACCTGCTGGCGTGCGAAATCGTGACGGTGGTGGTGTTGGTATTGTATTGCCGGCGGTAACTCCAGTCTGTAATGTGGGTAACCCGGCTTGCACGTTCGCCGGCTGTGCTCCTCCAGTCACGGGCTGATGTACCGTTCCTGGATTCGCAGCTGGAATTGGTTGATCCTGAGGCGTGATGAATAGTGCGGCCGGGTTTATGACTCCACCCATTGCCGGTAATCTAGTCTGGTGCCTTTGATGCACCCTGGTTGTTTCTTGCCGGAGCCGGTTCTCCAATGCATCCAGCTCACGCTGGCGCGTGGCTACCCCTTGTTTTTCTGCTTCCACTTGCCTTCTTTGTTGCTCCAATGCACGACGGGCTACATCTAGATCCCTAAGACGTTCCGCCGCGTTTTCCGGGGTTATGACTGTGGCTAGAACGGTGGGATCCAGGATCATGTTGTTGTTGAACAGGGCCGGGTGTTGCGGATTTGAAGGACCCGCCCCTGGTGTCCGGTTTGCCAGATATCCGAACTTGTTCGCCTGCAACTCACTATCCGCTGCTCGGCTGGTGACTGAAGCCGATTCTCCATCAACCCGGGCCAGAACCGGGTTTCCGTCAACCGGATTCTGCTGCTGGGCCAATGCTTGTGTCGCTCCAACAGCGGCCGCGGTCACGTTCCCCTGGTTGAGATTGGTTGCAGGAGCCGTGTAGACCGCGACCTGGCGTACAATGCTCGGCGCAGATTCGTATTCTTCTTCATCACTGCTATTCTCCTCGTACCGGTCCTCCAGCAGATGCAGGATAGACTCGGTGTCATCTTCTCTCATGACCCGGCCACGCGGGGTCCATGCCGGCTCCTCCGGCTGTTCCCTCTTCGTGGTGGGTTCTTCTGCCGGATCTATCGTTCCGACTGATTCTTCTCCATCCGACTGAACGCAGGTGGCCTCCCCTGACACAGAATCAAATTCAAAATCGTCAGGGATTGAATCGAACGCACGTACCATGCCGACGAAGACGTTGACCCGGCCGATCGTGATGACGGATCTGGATTCGAGCAGATCCGACTCTGGCCCCCAGCCAAAATCGTCCACCATCTTCTCTCCTTCAGGGTTGATGTAGATCTCGCCGACGACAAGGTTCTTCATGTTCTCCCGAGCTTCTCCCGTGATGTAAACACCCTTGGACGTAGGCCCCACGGTGGGCGCCAACTATCGTGGGATAATCACGGCAGATGTTACCGGGGGTAACTTGTCTTGGGGGAAATCGACTTTGGTGTTTGGGAGAGGGTTTAGCTCAAGGGAAACCATGGTGATATGCAATCTAGTAGCCGGCAATCAAGTCGCCTAGTCTACGATCCGAATATATTATATCTCGATACACGTGTTACAACGGATGCTCGATATCTCACAATCTCTATCTCGTAAACTTGTGCCTCTGGGGAACTCATCGATCTAACCCTAGGGGCCGGCTTATATAATCCCCGGATCCGCTGGCTTGCTATCCAAGGCGTACTCGGAATTCTACCCGGACACTACTTACAAAACCCTAAACTTCCTTATCGGAACCCACAATCCAGGTTACGAGGCCTACACTCATGGGCCTTCTAGAAGCTCCTTTTCCCTAAGCCGGATCTTGCGCAGCGTCCTTTGGGCCGAGTTACTCCTTGGGGTTAGCATACCGGGTTATTATCCCTCCATCAGCTGGGGTCCACCTATAGGCTTAACAATATGGCGCACCTACAAAAGAGTTATTTTAATTTTAGCGTGTCGTTTTATTTTCTGTTTAGGAAAAATGGGTCCGTATAAAGTTATTTTATTTTTCTAGTTGGTTTGCTTGTAAGTCAAGTTGAGTTGTCTAATATATAAAGCCAGGTGCGGCCATGTAATAGGGGAGTTGAAAATTATTTGAGATTGAGAATACAGAAAAGGTCCCATGTTGGGGGACACCCATATCGTTTGTTCTTCTTGGTGATTCGTGAGGATCTGTTGTGCGTGTCGTGGAGTAGATCAAATCTTCTCACCGACCGAAGTTATCTGTCATTGTTCTTGGTTCTCCGTGAAAGATTGGGCCAAAACCGTCTCGGATCACGTTGATCCGTATCAGGAGGTCACCCTGCTTAAGTACAGGGTGAAGAGAGAGAGATCTTAGTTTTTTTTACATCATGGATTGATTCACTTCCTTGACCCCCCATGTATATATTTTACATATTGTAAAAACTTTATATTCTGTTTTCTTTTTTAATAAATGGGGGGTTGTGGGTGGTTTCCCCGCACAGTATTGGTGTCAAAAAAATCATAATAATTTCATATTCCTTTGGTGGTACTATAATGGGACAACAAAATTCTCCAATTTTGATGGTCTCAATATTTTCAATTGAATTTAGACAATATCTTATATCAACCTTCTTGGGAAAGTAAACAGTGTGCTCTTATAATTAACATTAAATTTTACTCTTTCTTGATTGCAATCAATAACAGCCCATGCAGTGTAAAGAAAAGGTCTCCCAAGAATAATAGACATATTATCATCTTCAGGTATTTCCAACACAACAAAGTCAGTTAATTTCAAACAGTTAGTAGCAACTTGCACAGGAACATTCTCACATATACCAACAGGAATACCAGTAGATTTATCAGCTATTTGCAAAGATATATCAGTGTGTATCAATTTTTCAAGAGGGAGTCTCTTATAAAGAGAGAAAGGCATAACACTAACTCCAGCTCCCAAGTCACATAAAGCAGTTCTAACATAATTGTTTTTAATGGAACAAGGAATAGTTGGAATACCAGGGTCTCAAAGCTTCTTTGGAACCTTACCATTAAAATAGTAATTAGCAAGCATAGTGGAAATTTCCTCATTAGGAACTTTCCTTTAATTAGAAACAATATCTTTCATATATTTAGAATAAGGAGGCAACTTAATAGCATCAGTCAAAGGAATTTGCAAGAACAAAGGTTTCATCCACTCACAAAATTTATTATAATGTTCTTCTTCCTTAGATTTGTGGTTCTTACTAGGAAAAGGCATTGATTTTTCAACCCAAGGATCTCTTTCTTTACCATGTTTATTGGCAATGAAATCCTCCTTAGTATACTTCACAGTTTTAGTTTGCTTTTCACGTTCCGCTACAGTTTCTTCTTTATCAGAAGCATCACTTTTATCATTACCACTTTCAGTTTTAGCATCATAAATAGATATACTATTAGAACCTTTAGCAGGTTGAGGACATTCTACAACATATTTATGTCTCCTCTTCTTTTTCTTAGAAGAAGAACTAATGTTTTTAGGTTGCTGATAATCTTGTTTAGTTATTTTAGTATGTCCTTCAGGATACAAGGGGTCCTGAGTAGAAACACCACCTCTAGTAATTATTTCACAAACATGTTTATCTCTAGAAGCATTAGCTAGCACGTCTTTTTTCACTTTAGTAAGTTGATCAATTTGAGATTGAACCATTTTAAAATGTTTAACAAGCATTTTAACATCATTAAATGTTCTTTCAATAATACCATGAAAATTATCAATAGCTCTAGAGTTTTCCATATTAAAATGATTTTGCACTCTCATATTAAAATTATTTTGCTTAACAACATAATTATCAAATTCATCTAAGCATTGATCAGGTAGTTTAGAGTAGGTAATATCTCTATTATCAAAGTATTGAAGAGAGTGTACCTCAACAGTTGATGGGTGAGTAATAGGCTTACATAATTCTTCTATAGGAGGTAAATTCTTCACATCTTCAGATTTAATACCCCTCTCTTTAAGAGATTTCTTGGCTTCCTTCATCACTTCATCATGTAATTCAATCATCCCTCTCTTCTTGGGTGTTGGTATTGGGGTTGGCTTTGGTGTAGGTGTAGGCTAAGGTATATTCATATCATCATTATTTTTGGCTATTTTAGCCATTAATTCCTCAGCTTCTTATGGAGTTCTTTTCCTGAAAACACAACCAGCACAGCTATCCAGGTATGTCCTAGATTCAACAGTTAGTCCATTATAAAATATATCTAGGAGCTCATTTTTAGGTAGTGGATAACCAGGGCAAGCTCTTATTAAAGCACAAAATCTTGTCCAAGATTTAGTAATTTTTCTCCTTTAATTTCCTCAAAGTTAAAGATTTCTTGCATAGCAGCATGTTGAGCACTAGCAGGAAAATATTTTTGAAAGAAAGCATTAATCAAATCCATAGGACAAGTAATAGATCCAGGTGGCAGATTGTTAAACCAAGTTTTAGCTTCATCTTTTAATGAAAAAGAAAAAATCTTGGTAACAAAATAAGTATGCAGCTTAGTATCATCACAAAATAAACTACTCATAGATGAAAAAGCTCATTTATTTGTTCCATAGAACTTTTAATTTTAGTTCCACAAAAAGGTTCCTTCTCAACAATAGATATCTAAGATAAATCGAAAGAGAAATCATAATCCTTGTCCATAATGTGTATGGGAGATGTGGCAAACTTGGCATTAAGAGAAGATTTATATTTCATAGCATATCTTGCAAGAAGACTCTTAAGAGCACTTGCACTAGTTGTAGCACGAGCTTCTTCAATAAAATAATCATTAAGTTCAATATAGGTTTCATCAAGATCATCAATAAAATCATTTGAATTAACAGGTGTACCAATAATTTCAACATGAATTTCAGCACTTTTAAATTGTTTAGATTTAGCAATAGTAGCATCTAGGAAGGACCTAGAGAACCAGTATCATCAAGCACAATAGAAGCATCATCAAAAGTATCAGAAACACTCTCAGACTCAGCAGAAGTAACAGTGTGTGTATCATGTGGTGGTGTAAGAAGCTTACTTATAACAGACGGTGAATCAAGAGCAACGGAGGTGTTCAGAGTTGTACCTCTCCTTGTAGTGGATGGTAATATAGAAAATTTTCCATCACGGGTCTTACCCATGATGAAAGGATTGCAACAAACAATATCACGATCAAGTGAGCAAATAAATAAAGCTGCGCTCCCCGACAATGGCGCCAGAAAATAGTCTTGATGACCCACAAGTATAGCGGATCGCAACAGTTTTCGAGGGAAGTAAAACCCAAATTTATTGATTTGACACAAGGGGAGCCAAAGAATATTTATATGCCTTAATAACTGAGCTGTCAATTCAGTTGCACCTGAAAGTAGACTTGCTCGCAACAATTTATCAGTGGTTACAGTTTCATAGCAGAAGTAGAAATAAAATAACATCAGTAGTAAAATAGTAACAACAGTAGCAATCGCGGAAAACAGCAGGATGGGAGTACCGTAGGCATAGAGGGGATGGATGAACGCGCGTTGCATGGATACAATTGGTCATGTAATAACAATAACGCGAGCATTGCATATAATAATAATAATAAAATATCAAACATGTAGGCAAACCATAGACATGTGCTCGCAATGAGAAACTTGCACACCACCTTTTGTCCTACCAACCCGTGGCAGCAGGGCCTCTAGGGAAACTACTGGTAATTCAGGTGCTCCTTTTAATAAAGCATTGAAGCAAAGCATCAACACTCCGTGAACACATGTGATCCTCACATCACAGTCATCCCCTCCGGTTATCCAAATTTTTGTCACTTTGGGGCCTCGGGTTCCGGACAACAATGTGTGTAAAAAACTTGCAGATATTATCAAGAAACATAATTATACTCATGAAACAATAACATGTTCAAATCTGAGATCATGGCACTCGGGCCCTAGTGATAAGCATTAAGCATAACAAGTTGCAACAACGGTAGAAGACACTAACAATGGATACTAGGCACTATGCCCTAACAATATGGCATTATTACATGATCAATCTCATCCAATCCCTTCCATCCGTCCCAGACTATAGCGGGGTTTACTCACACATGGACGGGGGAATCATGGATGGTTGATGGAGAAGGAGTGACGGTGTTGATGGCGATGATCTCCTTAGAATCCCCGTCCTGGCAGGGTGCCAGAACAGGAACGTCTGATCCCCAAATTGAGTTTCGGGGTGGCGGCGGCACTCTGTTGTGTTTCTGTGGAATATGATGAACCCCTCGCGTTTTAGGTTAATGGATCATAAGTAGTCGGAAGGGGAGCTCGATGGGGTGCCTGCGTGGCCCACACCACCTGGCAGCGCAGCCAAGGGGGCGCACAAGGGGGTGGTGTGCGCCCCTCCTGGCCCCTCTCATGGCCTCCTTCTGGCTTCCGGGGTCTTCTGGTGGTTTAGGACCAATGTTGTCTTTTCTGGGCAATTTCCCGAAAGTTGATTTTTCTGCAAAAAAACGAGACACCAAGGTAATTCTGTTGAAAACATCAATAGTCAATGTTAATGGTATCCAAAAATCACAGTTTAAGAGGAAAACAATAAGAAAAGTGTTCGGAAAAGGAGATACATTTTGGAAGTATCATATGCTTATGTCAACGAGTGGTAAACAGAAAATACAGTACGTCACAAGCCAACTAGGCTTCACAAGAGAGGCTCCCATTGATGGGCTGTCGCACCCTGGTTTCTAGGGGATACTCATCGGGCCGAACTGGATAGCAGATGCTTTGATTATGGGGCATAACTGCTCCCACGTCCCAGCTTCCTGGTAGGCCTGCGCTTATGCGCGACAACACAAGCCCTGCTATTCCATCGTCGATGTAAACTATCCACTAGAGACCATAGGCACTACTGTCGACGTACTTCATATCAATCACGCAGGGTACGTCAACAGCGTTAAACGGAATGATACCACAACACATCTCTAAGACACAAAAGATTGAAATAAGGTTGCAAATAGCCTTCACTAAGGCAGAGAATAGCAAATACAATCATCCAGAGGACACATGTCCCAACATAACATCATTACATCAGCGGAAGCAAACAAAGGGTCTGAGTACATACAAATCCAAATAGGCTGAAGAAGCCGGCAATGAAAGAAAACGGAGCCCATCCACGAAGTCTCGGATCCTGCCCGGGTCCGCTATCTACTCGTCAACAGCGTCGTCGTACTCCACGTAGTAGCCACCATGGAGATCCTCGGAATCGTCGTCTGCGTAAACCACAGCCCCAAAGGGGTCAGTACAACAACGTACTGGCAAGCAAGACTCACAGTTCACCAAAGTGTAACCCGTCAACACCAAGCACAGATGCCTTGGGTTCAACGGAAGAGAGGGGTTATAAAAGATGCTGCAACTGGCTGCGCTAACCAACTACAGAAACACTACCACTTCCAGCTAACAGAAAGGAGATAAGATAGCGTAACGTAACCAACTGTTGTTGACCATCAAACGAACCCATCCTGGATCTCGCCCCTTATCCAAAGAAGCAATCCGAGGATAACTCACACAGTTGGATTAATGAATAATGGATCAAGTTGTTGTGTCAATAAGTCTATTACTAGTCAAGTTAACATTAGTTAGGTGTAAGTTGTTCTGAGTACTTGTTAGCCAGTACTTTCACCAAGTCGTCACATAACCGCGGACAACACGGCTTCTCGAGAAGATTTATCCCTGCAGGGTGTGCTCCAGTACCCGTACACACTCAAGCCACCAACTAAAACTCAGGTGGACTCGACACGACTCGAACCATCTCTACAACCTGTCCTAGGAGCCACGAAGCTATAAGGTCCCGGCCAGTCCGCCTAACCTAAGCGCAAGGGTGAAAACCACACCCCCCGGCACCACAGGCCTCGCCCTATATGCATCATCATCATCAACAGTAACCATGGGAGCGACCCATTCATGCTTATGCGCAAATGGAACTCCCGAACTAAGTGTGGCTCTTCGGACAAACTGCGGATCAGGTCAAAGTCGAGGGGGGTTCCATACTACCACCCGGATGCGGTGAGCACGCTCATCATGGATCAGTAGACAAGATCCTTTTCCTATTAGGGTCGACACTAGCAGGCCTCAAAACCACAAAGGGCCTCCTGCCGGTGCCTTATCAGCATATTATTAATAACATGTGGATTGATTAACATCGAGCCCCCAGAACATAATAGTAGTAACAACAGAAAGTAACGGGTAACAGACTCGAGCAAAGCAACCTAAGCATGCTAGTAAGACACTGGCTCAAACAATGAGGTTGTAGGAGTGGAGGTGAGGCAATATAAGGGTTAAGGGATTCATGTGATAGGTTCGTAACAGAAACAACTACTACTAAGGCTAGCAGAAAAGAACAACGGAAAGTATCGGTAACCAATGTTGAAAGGAACACAGTGGTTCATGTGAGTGATAACTTGCCTGCAAACCCAGTAGCCTGGTACTGAGCTAGATCCTCATAAGGGGTGTCGTAAGGATCGTCGGTCTCAACGTCGTCGTCTAACCCGAGAAGAAGCAAACAAACAATGCAAAAAGATAAACAATCAATATCATGGCATAGTGCACAATCATGGGATGATGAATGTCATGTTAATGGTTGCATCAAAATAAACTAGCTAACATGGTAACACAATTTAAATGAACCCATATGCAAGTTTGAGTTGCATATGAAAATCCCATGAATTTTGGGTTAGATTATTTGTTTTCCAACTAATCAACAGATGAAGGTGAATTAGTATGATGCATGGATGAGGAAAACAACAAAATAACAACAATAGAACCAATTTAGAATAGGGTTTACCAATTTAGAAATTTATTTAGTAAGTTATGGAATTTTTGGTTCCTTAAAGGGATTACACAACTAGTTGTTGTTTTCACCAATTTAAATTGTGCAAAACAAATAACAAAATTCATATTTGAAAAGTTCACACTTTGATGGTTTGAAAACATATTTTGCATGTTCAAAAATAATTCTATTTGAGCAAGTTATGATTTTATCAAATTTAAATGAATTAAACAAGTATTAAATTATTTAAGCAATTTTAATTATTCAATTCATGAAACAAAATTTATATTTGAATTGGTGGTTCAAAATGGTATGGAAAACATATTTTATTTGCATGATTTGGATTAATAATGAATTAGTTATGGATTTTAGCAAATTGCAATTGAATTATTTGAATTCAAATTTGAATTGCATTTTGAAAATTCAAAACAGAAAACAAATGTTATAATTAGGTAGATAATTAAATTTGGTGCAGTGTACATATTTTATTTTTATTATTTGGAGTTAGGAATTAAAAGTTATTAGGGGTTTAATTCTAGGGACTATTCTGAAAAATTACTGGACTGATAAAGAAAAATAAAAAGGCAGAAAAGACGATTGCACCGCGCAGTGACCCAGAATGGGCCACTGCCAGTGGGGCCTTCGCCTGCGTGGCGCCCAGGTGGAGTGGCTAGGGGCTGACATGGCCGCACGGGTCCATGACGCGTGGGTCCCAGCGCTGGGCGGTCAAAGGAAAAAATTGGGGAGGCAAATGCCTCCCCTGGGATTTGATCCCGGGACCTCTCCTTGCGCGCGGGACTGTTGCCAGTTGGGCTGTTGTGATTGTTTGTCAGATAGCTGCAGCGAAGGGAGCTTAAGGTGTAAATTCGCGTGGCTACTGAACTTAACTGAACTTTTCTGAATCTTCTTGTGCGTGCAGGTACAGGCGAGCGAACGTACAGGGGGCGGCCGGCGATCGGTGGCCTGCCGCGGTGACTCGCCGCCGCGTGCGGTGCTCGAGCGGCCGGGGGCGGATGCGGGCGGTGCGGCCGGTGCGGCCCGTGTGCCCGTGCGAGGCGGAGAGGGAGCGGGGAAGGGAGGCGCGGACTCACCTCGACCACGAACAGAAGTGGTCGCTGCAGCGGTGGCTTGCGGCCGGCGGCGGAAACCGGATGGCGGCGGCGCTCCGGTGATCGTCGGGGAAGGCCGAGGCCACGGGGAGGAAGAGGGCGCCGCGCCGGTTCCGTTCCCGGCCCTAGCGCGGCCGGGCGGGCACCGTGGCGGCGGCGCCTCGCCGGAGAGAGGCGGCGGTGGAGGAGCTTCGGTGGTGGGTTCCGACAGAGAAAAAGAGGAAGGAGAAAGGAGGAGATGCGGCGCGAGGGGAAGAAGGGTGGAGAGAAAAAAATTAGGGCAACGAGGGGGAGGAGCTCGAGCAGCTTATAGAGGAGGGGAGGAGCTCGATCAACCGTCTGCTCCTGCAACTGCTACGTGGATGCCTCCGATGACGATCCGTACGGAGGTAGAAGAACACATGAGGGGTACCAGGCCTAAGGGCACTTGGGCTGGCCCAATTGGGCTGGGTGCCTTTCCCCCCTCTCTCTCTTTAATCTTTTCTGTTATTTTTTTTTTTTTTTGCTGCAAAGGAATTAGAGAGAAAAAGGAGAGGTTTGTGCTAGGAAAATTAGGGAAAATTTTATTGCTTTGTTTTGTAACAGCACAAACTTTTATTTTTCCAAATAAATACAATTGATGTTATTGTTTGGTAATTAAATGATTTGAGCAAATTTTGGTATCAAAAGAAATAAATGAACCTAAGCCAAAATTAAAGTTTTGATTCCAATTTTTAGTGGAACAATTTGTTTGTTTATTTTGTAGTTGTTATTTGAAACATGTAACATAACAAGTATGCATAAAGGTTTGAATTTTTGTTTGGAATTCATAAGAAAACAAATGGAAACAATTGAAATCAAATGCAAAACAATGCAAACAAAAATCAAATGCATATGATGACATGATGCAAAGGAATAATAAAACACGAAACAAACATCTAGGGGGGAGATTTCATACTTGGGATGTTACAAAACGCCCCCCCTTGAAGGAATCGCGCCCCGAGATTCCTACTGAGAAGTGAAAAGGTCCGGATACTTCTTGCGAAGATCCTCTTCGGTCTCCCATGTTGCCTCTTTATCGGAATGATGCGACCATTGCACTTTCAAGAACTTGGTGCTCTTGTTGCGAGTCTTACGCTCAGTCTCATCGAGAATACGAACAGGGTGCTCCTCATAAGATAGATCATCTTGCAGTTCAATTGAATCATGATCAACTGCACGATCTGGATCTTTGAAACACCTCTTGAGCTGTGACACGTGAAACACATCGTGCACCTTGGATAGTTTTTCTGGAAGTTCAAGACGATAGGCATTTTCCGCACGCCTTGAGAGAATGTTGAAAGGACCAATGTATCTTGGTGCAAGCTTCCCTTTCACACCAAAACGATGAGTGCCCCTGAGAGGAGTTACACGGAGATATGCCTTGTCACCAGGTGCATAGATCATATCCCTGTGCTTGCTGTCATAGTAGCTTTTCTGATGAGACTGAGCAATCTTGAGATTGTCACGAATGATGCGAACTTTCTCTTCGGCTTCCTTAACAATGTCAGGGCCTAAGAGTGAACGTTCACCAGCTCCAGACCAATTGATTGGACTCCTGCATCTGCGGCCATAGAGTGCTTCAAACGGCGCCATGCCTAGGCTTGCCTGGAAGCTGTTGCTGTAGGAGAATTCAGCATATGGAAGACATTCCTCCCACTTCATGCCAAAGGAGAGACCACATGCTCTGAGCATATCCTCGAGAATCTGATTGACCCTTTCGACTTGCCCTTGAGACTGAGGGTGATAAGCTGTGCTGAACAGAAGTTTGGTGCCCAATGCTTCTTGAAAACTCTTCCAGAAATGAGAAGTGAAAATACTTCCACGGTCTGAGCTTATTTCCAATGGAACACCATGAAGAGGAACAATCTTTGTTGTGTAGAGCTCTGCTAACTGGCTAGCTGATATTGTTTCTTTGACAGCAAAGAAGTGAGCTACCTTAGTGAGACGATCAATAACAACGAGATTGCATCGTTGCCCCTCTTGGACTTTGGAAAACCAGTGACGAAGTCCATTTCAATCATGTCCCACTTCCACTCAGGGATTTTCAGAGGTTGGAGTAGGCCGGCTGTTTTCTGATGAACTGCCTTGACACGTTGACAAACGTCGCATTCAGAAACGTATTGAGCATATTCACGTTTCATGCCAGACCACCAATACAGTGTTTTGAGATCCTGGTACATCTTTGTACTTCCAGGGTGGATGGAAAGAGGAGTTTCATGAGCCTCCTTGAGAATAACATCTTTGAGACTTTGAACTTGAGGAACCGCAATGCGTCCTTCGAAGAACACCGTTCCCTTGTCATCAATTGAGAAGCACTCATACTTCACATTGCCTGCTTTGATGTTATTTGCAATCTTCTTGATCTCAGCATCACGAAGTTGTTCAGAACGAATCTTGTCCTCGAGAGTTGGACTAGCTGTCAAGTTCGCAAGATAACCTTGAGGAACAAGACCAAGGTTCAGCTTCTGGAATTCTTCATGAAGTGGAGGTTGGCTTTCCATGATCATGAGATTATTGCAATAAGACTTGCGACTGAGAGCATCGGCCATAACATTATCCTTGCCTAGAGTGTAAGAAATGGTAAGATCGAAGTCTTTGATCTTTTCAATCCATCTCCTTTGCCTGAGGTTTAGATCTGGTTGAGTGAAGATGTATTTCAGACTCTTATGATCGGAAAAGATTTCAGTGCGATTACCCAACAAGTATTGCCTCCATTTCTTGAGGGCAAACACCACTGCTGCAAGTTCTAGGTCATGAGTGGGATAATTGAGCTCATGTGCGTTCAACTGACGTGAAGCATAAGCCACAACTTGACGTTCTTGCATAAGAACTGCTCCTAGACCTTGGAGAGAAGCATCACAGAATATCTGGAAAGGTTTGGTAGTATCTGGGCCAACCAGAACTGGTGTAGAAGTGAGTTTAGTCTTGAGGAGATTGAAACTTTCATCACATTGTGGAGACCAAACGAACTTCTTGTCCTTCTTTGTGAGATCAGTGAGAGGTTTGGCAATCTTGGAGAAGTTTTGGACGAAACGACGGCAATAGCTAGCCAAACCAAGAAAACTTCTGACTTGCTTCACCGTCTTAGGAGGTTTCTAATCAACAATTGCCTTAACCTTTTCTAGATCAATGGCTATGCCTTTGGCAGAGATGACATGACCAAGGTAAGCAACTTCTGGAATCCAGAACTCACATTTGGAGAATTTGGCATACAGACGATGCTCGCGAAGTTTCATGAGAGTGAGACGAAGATGTTCTCCATGCTCTTCCTTGGATTTTGAGTAGACAAGAATGTCATCAAGATATACCACAACGAACTTGTCGAGGTATTCATGGAAGACAGAATTCATGAGTCTAGAGAATGTCCCGGTGCATTGGTGAGACCAAAGGACATGACGGTGTATTCATATAGACCGTACCGAGTGGTGAAGGTTGTTTTTGGAATATCTTCCTTTCTGATCTTTATTTGATGGTAACCCATCCTCAAGTCCAACTTGGAGAATATTGAGGCTCCAGCAAATTGATCAAAAAGATCATCGATACGAGGAATTGGATACTTGTTTTTGATGGTTTTCTCGTTGAGAGGACGATAGTCAACAACGAGTCTCTTTGTTTGATCCTTCTTTGCAACGAACAGAGTTGGGCAACCCCAAGCCGAGGAACTAGGTTGAATGTAACCTTTCTCCATGTACATATCGATTTGCTCCTTCAACAACTTCAGTTCAGGAGGAGCTATCTTGTATGGATGCTTAGAGATTGGAGCAGTGCCTGGTTCAAGTTCGATCACGAACTCAACTGCTCTGTCAGGAGGCATTCCTGGCAATTCTTCTGGAAAGACATCGGGGAAGTCACAAACCACCGGAATAGTTTCAATAGATGGTAGAGGATTTGCATTGAGAGTGTAGAGTTGAGCAACTGGATTTTCAGCATGGAAGTAGACTATCTGGCCAGAAGGGTGTGTGATTTTGACAGACTTGGCAGGACAATCAATGACTGCTTTGTTGGCTACCAGCCAATCCATCCCAAGAATGACATCAATATCTGAAGAGTGGGAGAGCTATCAGAGATGCCTGGA
>JAPCYS010001892.1:0-98632 GCA_028641055.1 Alopecurus myosuroides | reverse complement strand
TAAATTTAAGCAAGAAATTTACTAATAAAAAACCTAGTTAACTTATTTGAACAAGAATTCTACTAGGAATGAATTTAGAATTAAATTTTAAGCAAGAAATTTACTAATAAAAACTATTTAAGTTATTTGAACAAGAATTCTACTAGGAATGAATTTAGAATAAAATTTTAGCAAGCAATTTACTAATAAAAAACCTAGTTAAGTTATTTGAACAAGAATTCTACTAGGAATGAATTTAGAATTAAATTTTAAGCAAGAAATTTACTAATAAAAAACCTAGTTAAGTTATTTGAACAAGAATTCTACTAGGAATGAATTTAGAATTAAATTTTAAGCAAGAAATTTACTAATAAAAACCTATTTAAGTTATTTGAACAAGAATTCTACTAGGAATGAATTTAGAATTAAATTTTAAGCAAGAATTTACTAATAAAAAACCTAGTTAAGTTATTTGAACAAGAATTCTACTAGGAATGAATTTAGAATTAAATTTTAAGCAAGAAATTTACTAATAAAAAACCTAGTTAAGTTATTTGAACAAGAATTCTACTAGGAATGAATTTAGAATTAAATTTTAAGCAAGAAATTTACTAATAAAAAAACCTAGTTAAGTTATTTGAACAAGAATTCTACTAGAATGAATTTAGAATTAAATTTTAAGCAAGAAATTTACTAATAAAAAACCTAGTTAAGTTATTTGAACAAGAATTCTACTAGGAATGAATTTAGAATTAAATTTTAAGCAAGAAATTTACTAATAAAAAACCTAGTTAGTTATTTGAACAAGAATTCTACTAGGAATGAATTTAGAATTAAATTTTAAGCAAGAAATTTACTAATAAAAAACCTAGTTAATTTATTTGAACAAGAATTCTACTAGGAATGAATTTAGAATTAAATTTTAAGCAAGAAATTTACTAATAAAAAACCTAGTTAATTATTTGAACAAGAATTCTACTAGGAATGAATTTAGAATTAAATTTTAAGCAAGAAATTTACTAATAAAAAATTTATTAAGTTATTTGAACAAGAATTCTACTAGGAATGAATTTAGAATAAAATTTTAAGCAAGAAATTTACTAATAAAAAACCTAGTTAAGTTATTTGAACAAGAATTCTACTAGGAATGAATTTAGAATTAAATTTTAAGCAAGAAATTTACTAATAAAAAACCTAGTTAAGTTATTTGAACAAGAATTCTACTAGGAATGAATTTAGAATTAAATTTTAAGCAAGAAATTTACTAATAAAAACCTAGTTAATTTATTTGAACAAGAATTCTACTAGGAATGAATTTAGAATTAAATTTTAAGCAAGAAATTTACTAATAAAAAACCTAGTTAACTTATTTGAACAAGAATTCTACTAGGAATGAATTTATAATTAAATTTTAAGCAAGAAATTTACTAATAAAAAACTATTAAGTTATTTGAACAAGAATTCTACTAGGAATGAATTTAGAATAAATTTTAAGCAAGAATTTACTAATAAAAAAACCTAGTTAAGTTATTTGAACAAGAATTCTACTAGGAATGAATTTAGAATTAAATTTTAAGCAAGAATTTACTAATAAAAACCTAGTTAAGTTATTTGAACAAGAATTCTACTAGGAATGAATTTAGAATTAAATTTTAAGCAAGAAATTTACTAATAAAAAACCTAGTTAAGTTATTTGAACAAGAATTCTACTAGGAATGAATTTAGAATTAAATTTTAAGCAAGAAATTTACTAATAAAAAACCTAGTTAAGTTATTTGAACAAGAATTCTACTAGGAATGAATTTAGAATTAAATTTTAAGCAAGAAATTTACTAAAAAACCTAGTTAAGTTATTTGAACAAGAATTCTACTAGGAATGAATTTAGAATTAAATTTTAAGCAAGAAATTTACTAATAAAAAACCTAGTTAAGTTATTTGAACAAGAATTCTACTAGGAATGAATTTAGAATTAAATTTTAAGCAAGAAATTTACTAATAAAAAACCTAGTTAAGTTATTTGAACAAGAATTCTACTAGGAATGAATTTATAATTAAATTTTAAGCAAGAAATTTACTAATAAAAAATTAGTTAAGTTATTTGAACAAGAATTCTACTAGGAATGAATTTAGAATAAATTTTAAGCAAGAATTTACTAATAAAAAACCTAGTTAATTATTTGAACAAGAATTCTACTAGGAATGAATTTAGAATTAAATTTTAAGCAAGAAATTTACTAATAAAAAACTAGTTAAGTTATTTGAACAAGAATTCTACTAGGAATGAATTTAGAATAAATTTTAGCAAGCAATTTACTAATAAAAAACCTAGTTAAGTTATTTGAACAAGAATTCTACTAGGAATGAATTTAGAATTAAATTTTAAGCAAGAAATTTACTAATAAAAAACCTAGTTAATTTATTTGAACAAGAATTCTACTAGGAATGAATTTAGAATTAAATTTTAAGCAAGAAATTTACTAATAAAAAACCTAGTTAAGTTATTTGAACAAGAATTCTACTAGGAATGAATTTAGAATTAAATTTTAAGCAAGAAATTTACTAATAAAAAACTAGTTAAGTTATTTGAACAAGAATTCTACTAGGAATGAATTTAGAATTAAATTTTAAGCAAGATTTACTAATAAAAAACCTAGTTAAGTTATTTGAACAAGAATTCTACTAGAATGAATTTAGAATTAAATTTTAAGCAAGAAATTTACTAATAAAAAACCTAGTTAATTTATTTGAACAAGAATTCTACTAGGAATGAATTTAGAATTAAATTTTAAGCAAGAATTTACTAATAAAAAACCTAGTTAATTTATTTGAACAAGAATTCTACTAGGAATGAATTTAGAATTAAATTTTAAGCAAGAAATTTACTAATAAAAAACCTAGTTAACTTATTTGAACAAGAATTCTACTAGGAATGAATTTAGAATTAAATTTTAAGCAAGAAATTTACTAATAAAAAACTAGTTAAGTTATTTGAACAAGAATTCTACTAGGAATGAATTTAGAATTAAATTTTAGCAAGAATTTACTAATAAAAAACCTAGTTAAGTTATTTGAACAAGAATTCTACTAGGAATGAATTTAGAATTAAATTTTAAGCAAGAAATTTACTAATAAAAAACCTAGTTAATTTATTTGAACAAGAATTCTACTAGGAATGAATTTAGAATTAAATTTTAAGCAAGAAATTTACTAATAAAAAACCTAGTTAAGTTATTTGAACAAGAATTCTACTAGGAATGAATTTATAAATTAAATTTAAGCAAGAAATTTACTAATAAAAAATTATTAAGTTATTTGAACAAGAATTCTACTAGGAATGAATTTAGAATTAAATTTTAAGCAAGAAATTTACTAATAAAAAACCTAGTTAAGTTATTTGAACAAGAATTCTACTAGGAATGAATTTAGAATTAAATTTTAAGCAAGAAATTTACTAATAAAAAACCTAGTTAACTTATTTGAACAAGAATTCTACTAGGAATGAATTTAGAATTAAATTTTAAGCAAGAAATTTACTAAAAAAAACCTATTTAAGTTATTTGAACAAGAATTCTACTAGGAATGAATTTAGAATTAAATTTTGAAGCAAGAAATTTACTAATAAAAAACCTAGTTAAGTTATTTGAACAAGAATTCTACTAGAATGAATTTAGAATTAAATTTTAAGCAAGAAATTTACTAATAAAAAACCTAGTTAATTATTTGAACAAGAATTCTACTAGGAATGAATTTAGAATTAAATTTTAAGCAAGAAATTTACTAATAAAAAACCTAGTTAATTTATTTGAACAAGAATTCTACTAGGAATGAATTTAGAATTAAATTTTAAGCAAGAAATTTACTAATAAAAAACCTAGTTAAGTTATTTGAACAAGAATTCTACTAGGAATGAATTTATAATTAAATTTTAAGCAAGAAATTTACTAATAAAAAACTAGTTAAGTTATTTGAACAAGAATTCTACTAGGAATGAATTTAGAATTAAATTTTAAGCAAGAAATTTACTAATAAAAAACCTAGTTAAGTTATTTGAACAAGAATTCTACTAGGAATGAATTTAGAATTAAATTTTAAGCAAGAAATTTACTAATAAAAAACCTAGTTAAGTTATTTGAACAAGAATTCTACTAGGAATGAATTTAGAATTAAATTTTAAGCAAGAAATTTACTAATAAAAAACCTAGTTAATTTATTTGAACAAGAATTCTACTAGGAATGAATTTAGAATTAAATTTTAAGCAAGAAATTTACTAATAAAAAACCTAGTTAAGTTATTTGAACAAGAATTCTACTAGGAATGAATTTAGAATTAAATTTTAAGCAAGAAATTTACTAATAAAAAACCTAGTTAAGTTATTTGAACAAGAATTCTACTAGGAATGAATTTAGAATTAAATTTTAAGCAAGAAATTTACTAATAAAAAACCTAGTTAATTTATTTGAACAAGAATTCTACTAGGAATGAATTTAGAATTAAATTTTAAGCAAGAAATTTACTAATAAAAAAACTAGTTAAGTTATTTGAACAAGAATTCTACTAGGAATGAATTTAGAATTAAATTTTAAGCAAGAAATTTACTAATAAAAAACCTAGTTAAGTTATTTGAACAAGAATTCTACTAGGAATGAATTTAGAATTAAATTTTAAGCAAGAAATTTACTAATAAAAAACCTAGTTAAGTTATTTGAACAAGAATTCTACTAGGAATGAATTTATTAAATTTTAAGCAAGAAATTTACTAATAAAAAACCTAGTTAAGTTATTTGAACAAGAATTCTACTAGGAATGAATTTAGAATTAAATTTTAAGCAAGAAATTTACTAATAAAAAACCTAGTTAAGTTATTTGAACAAGAATTCTACTAGGAATGAATTTAGAATTAAATTTTAAGCAAGAAATTTACTAATAAAAAACCTAGTTAAGTTATTTGAACAAGAATTCTACTAGGAATGAATTTAGAATTAAATTTTAAGCAAGAAATTTACTAATAAAAAACCTAGTTATTATTTGAACAAGAATTCTACTAGGAATGAATTTAGAATTAAATTTTAAGCAAGAAATTTACTAATAAAAAACCTAGTTAAGTTATTTGAACAAGAATTCTACTAGGAATGAATTTAGAATTAAATTTTAAGCAAGAAATTTACTAATAAAAAACCTTTAAGTTATTTGAACAAGAATTCTACTAGGAATGAATTTAGAATTAAATTTTAAGCAAGAAATTTACTAATAAAAAACCTAGTTAAGTTATTTGAACAAGAATTCTACTAGGAATGAATTTAAATTAAATTTTAAGCAAGAAATTTACTAATAAAAAACCTAGTTAAGTTATTTGAACAAGAATTCTACTAGGAATGAATTTAGAATTAAATTTTAAGCAAGAAATTTACTAATAAAAAACCTAGTTAAGTTATTTGAACAAGAATTCTACTAGGAATGAATTTAGAATTAAATTTTAAGCAAGAAATTTACTAATAAAAAACCTAGTTAATTATTTGAACAAGAATTCTACTAGGAATGAATTTAGAATTAAATTTTAAGCAAGAAATTTACTAATAAAAAACCTAGTTAAGTTATTTGAACAAGAATTCTACTAGGAATGAATTTAGAATTAAATTTTAAGCAAGAAATTTACTAATAAAAACCTAGTTAAGTTATTTGAACAAGAATTCTACTAGGAATGAATTTAGAATTAAATTTTAAGCAAGAAATTTACTAATAAAAAACCTAGTTAAGTTATTTGAACAAGAATTCTACTAGGAATGAATTTAGAATTAAATTTTAAGCAAGAAATTTACTAATAAAAAACCTAGTTAATTTATTTGAACAAGAATTCTACTAGGAATGAATTTAGAATTAAATTTTAAGCAAGAAATTTACTAATAAAAAACCTAGTTAATTTATTTGAACAAGAATTCTACTAGGAATGAATTTAGAATTAAATTTTAAGCAAGAAATTTACTAATAAAAAACCTAGTTAAGTTATTTGAACAAGAATTCTACTAGGAATGAATTTAGAATTAAATTTTAAGCAAGAAATTTACTAATAAAAAACCTAGTTAAGTTATTTGAACAAGAATTCTACTAGGAATGAATTTAGAATTAAATTTTAAGCAAGAAATTTACTAATAAAAAACCTAGTTAAGTTATTTGAACAAGAATTCTACTAGGAATGAATTTAGAATTAAATTTTAAGCAAGAAATTTACTAATAAAAAAACCTAGTTAATTTATTTGAACAAGAATTCTACTAGGAATGAATTTAGAATTAAATTTTAAGCAAGAAATTTACTAATAAAAACCTAGTTAATTATTTGAACAAGAATTCTACTAGGAATGAATTTAGAATTAAATTTTAAGCAAGAAATTTACTAATAAAAAACTAGTTAAGTTATTTGAACAAGAATTCTACTAGGAATGAATTTAGAATTAAATTTTAAGCAAGAATTTACTAATAAAAAACCTAGTTAAGTTATTTGAACAAGAATTCTACTAGGAATGAATTTAGAATTAAATTTTAAGCAAGAAATTTACTAATAAAAAACCTAGTTAATTTATTTGAACAAGAATTCTACTAGGAATGAATTTAGAATTAAATTTTAAGCAAGAAATTTACTAATAAAAAACCTAGTTAAGTTATTTGAACAAGAATTCTACTAGGAATGAATTTAGAATTAAATTTTAAGCAAGAAATTTACTAATAAAAAACCTAGTTAAGTTTGAACAAGAATTCTACTAGGAATGAATTTAGAATTAAATTTTAAGCAAGAAATTTACTAATAAAAAACCTAGTTAAGTTATTTGAACAAGAATTCTACTAGGAATGAATTTAGAATTAAATTTTAGCAAGAAATTTACTAATAAAAAACCTAGTTAAGTTATTTGAACAAGAATTCTACTAGGAATGAATTTAGAATTAAATTTTAAGCAAGAAATTTACTAATAAAAAACCTAGTTAAGTTATTTGAACAAGAATTCTACTAGGAATGAATTTAGAATTAAATTTTAAGCAAGAAATTTACTAATAAAAAACCTAGTTAAGTTATTTGAACAAGAATTCTACTAGGAATGAATTTAGAATTAAATTTTAAGCAAGAAATTTACTAATAAAAAACCTAGTTTAAGTTATTTGAACAAGAATTCTACTAGGAATGAATTTAGAATTAAATTTTAGCAAATTTACTAATAAAAAACCTAGTTAATTTATTTGAACAAGAATTCTACTAGGAATGAATTTAGAATTAAATTTTAAGCAAGAAATTTACTAATAAAAAACCTAGTTAATTTATTTGAACAAGAATTCTACTAGGAATGAATTTAGAATTAAATTTTAAGCAAGAAATTTACTAATAAAAAACCTAGTTAAGTTATTTGAACAAGAATTCTACTAGGAATGAATTTAGAATTAAATTTTAAGCAAGAAATTTACTAATAAAAAACCTAGTTAAGTTATTTGAACAAGAATTCTACTAGGAATGAATTTAGAATTAAATTTTAAGCAAGAAATTTACTAATAAAAAACCTAGTTAAGTTATTTGAACAAGAATTCTACTAGGAATGAATTTAGAATTAAATTTTAAGCAAGAAATTTACTAATAAAAAATAGTTAAGTTATTTGAACAAGAATTCTACTAGGAATGAATTTAGAATTAAATTTTAAGCAAGAAATTTACTAATAAAAAACCTAGTTAAGTTATTTGAACAAGAATTCTACTAGGAATGAATTTAGAATTAAATTTTAAGCAAGAAATTTACTAATAAAAAACCTAGTTAATTATTTGAACAAGAATTCTACTAGGAATGAATTTAGAATTAAATTTTAAGCAAGAAATTTACTAAAAAAAACCTAGTTAATTATTTGAACAAGAATTCTACTAGGAATGAATTTAGAATTAAATTTTAAGCAAGAAATTTACTAATAAAAAACTATTTAAGTTATTTGAACAAGAATTCTACTAGGAATGAATTTAGAATTAAATTTTAAGCAAGAAATTTACTAATAAAAAACCTAGTTAAGTTATTTGAACAAGAATTCTACTAGGAATGAATTTAGAATTAAATTTTAAGCAAGAAATTTACTAATAAAAAACCTAGTTAAGTTATTTGAACAAGAATTCTACTAGGAATGAATTTAGAATTAAATTTTAAGCAAGAAATTTACTAATAAAAACCTAGTTAATTTATTTGAACAAGAATTCTACTAGGAATGAATTTAGAATTAAATTTTAAGCAAGAAATTTACTAAAAAAACCTAGTTAAGTTATTTGAACAAGAATTCTACTAGGAATGAATTTAGAATTAAATTTTAAGCAAGAAATTTACTAATAAAAAACCTAGTTAAGTTATTTGAACAAGAATTCTACTAGGAATGAATTTAGAATTAAATTTTAAGCAAGAATTTACTAATAAAAAACCTAGTTAAGTTATTTGAACAAGAATTCTACTAGGAATGAATTTAGAATTAAATTTTAAGCAAGAAATTTACTAATAAAAAACCTAGTTAATTTTTGAACAAGAATTCTACTAGGAATGAATTTAGAATTAAATTTTAAGCAAGAAATTTACTAATAAAAAACCTAGTTAAGTTATTTGAACAAGAATTCTACTAGGAATGAATTTAGAATTAAATTTTAAGCAAGAAATTTACTAATAAAAAACTAGTTAAGTTATTTGAACAAGAATTCTACTAGGAATGAATTTAGAATTAAATTTTAAGCAAGAAATTTACTAATAAAAAACCTAGTTAATTTATTTGAACAAGAATTCTACTAGGAATGAATTTAGAATTAAATTTTAAGCAAGAAATTTACTAATAAAAAACCTAGTTAATTATTTGAACAAGAATTCTACTAGGAATGAATTTAGAATTAAATTTTAAGCAAGAATTTACTAATAAAAAAATTTAAGTTATTTGAACAAGAATTCTACTAGGAATGAATTTAGAATTAAATTTTAAGCAAGAATTTACTAATAAAAAACCTAGTTAAGTTATTTGAACAAGAATTCTACTAGGAATGAATTTAGAATTAAATTTTAAGCAAGAAATTTACTAATAAAAAACCTAGTTAAGTTATTTGAACAAGAATTCTACTAGGAATGAATTTAGAATTAAATTTTAAGCAAGAAATTTACTAATAAAAAACCTAGTTAATTTATTTGAACAAGAATTCTACTAGGAATGAATTTAGAATTAAATTTTAAGCAAGAAATTTACTAATAAAAAACCTAGTTAATTTATTTGAACAAGAATTCTACTAGGAATGAATTTAGAATTAAATTTTAAGCAAGAAATTTACTAATAAAAAACTATTTAAGTTATTTGAACAAGAATTCTACTAGGAATGAATTTAGAATTAAATTTTAAGCAAGAAATTTACTAATAAAAAACCTAGTTAAGTTATTTGAACAAGAATTCTACTAGGAATGAATTTAGAATTAAATTTTAAGCAAGAAATTTACTAATAAAAAACCTAGTTAAGTTATTTGAACAAGAATTCTACTAGGAATGAATTTAGAATTAAATTTTAAGCAAGAAATTTACTAATAAAAAACCTAGTTAAGTTATTTGAACAAGAATTTTACTAGGAATGAATTTATAATTAAATTTAAGCAAGAAATTTACTAATAAAAAACCTAGTTAAGTTATTTGAACAAGAATTCTACTACGAATGAATTTAGAATTAAATTTAAGCAAGAAATTTACTAATAAAAAACCTAGTTAATTTATTTGAACAAGAATTCTACTAGGAATGAATTTAGAATTAAATTTTAAGCAAGAAATTAACTAATAAAAAACCTAGTTAATTTATTTGAACAAGAATTCTACTAGGAATGAATTTAGAATTAAATTTTAAGCAAGAAATTTACTAATAAAAAACTAGTTAACTTATTTGAACAAGAATTCTACTAGGAATGAATTTATAATTAAATTTTAAAGCAAGAAATTTACTAATAAAAAACTATTTAAGTTATTTGAACAAGAATTCTACTAGGAATGAATTTAGAATTAAATTTTTAAGCAAGAAATTTACTAATAAAAAACCTAGTTAACTTATTTGAACAAGAATTCTACTAGGAATGAATTTATAATTAAATTTTAAGCAAGAAATTTACTAATAAAAAACTATTTAAGTTATTTGAACAAGAATTCTACTAGGAATGAATTTAGAATAAAGTTTTGAGCAAGCAATTTACTAATAAAAAACCTAGTTAAGTTATTTGAACAAGAATTCTACTACGAATGAATTTAGAATTAAGTTTTAAGCAAGAAATTTACTAATAAAAAACCTAGTTAATTTATTTGAACAAGAATTCTACTAGGAATGAATTTAGAATTAAATTTCAAGCAAGAAATTTACTAATAAAAAACCTAGTTAATTTATTTGAACAAGAATTCTACTAGGAATGAATTTAGAATTAATTTTAAGCAAGAAATTTACTAATAAAAAACCTAGTTAACTTATTTGAACAAGAATTCTACTAGGAATGAATTTATAATTAAATTTTAAGCAAGAAATTTACTAATAAAAAACTATTTAAGTTATTTGAACAAGAATTCTACTAGGAATGAATTTAGAATTAAATTTTAAGCAAGAAATTTACTAATAAAAAACCTAGTTAACTTATTTGAACAAGAATTCTACTAGGAATGAATTTATAATTAAATTTTAAGCAAGAAATTTACTAATAAAAAACTATTTAAGTTATTTGAACAAGAATTCTACTAGGAATGAATTTAGAATAAAGTTTTGAGCAAGCAATTTACTAATAAAAAACTAGTTAAGTTATTTGAACAAGAATTCTACTACGAATGAATTTAGAATTAAGTTTTAAGCAAGAAATTTACTAATAAAAAACCTAGTTAATTTATTTGAACAAGAATTCTACTAGGAATGAATTTAGAATTAAATTTTAAGCAAGAAATTTACTAATAAAAAACCTAGTTAACTTATTTGAACAAGAATTCTACTAGGAATGAATTTATAATTAAATTTTAAGCAAGAAATTTACTAATAAAAAATTATTTAAGTTATTTGAACAAGAATTCTACTAGGAATGAATTTAGAATAAAATTTTGAGCAAGCTATTTACTAATAAAAAACCTAGTTAAGTTATTTGAACAAGAATTCTACTACGAATGAATTTAGAATTAAATTTTAAGCAAGAAATTTACTAATAAAAAACCTAGTTAATTTATTTGAACAAGAATTCTACTAGGAATGAATTTAGAATTAAATTTTAAGCAAGAAATTTACTAATAAAACACCTAGTTAATTTATTTGAACAAGAATTCTACTAGGAATGAATTTAGAATTAAATTTTAAGCAAGAAATTTACTAATAAAAAACCTAGTTAACTTATTTGAACAAGAATTCTACTAGGAATGAATTTATAATTAAATTTTAAGCAAGAAATTTACTAATAAAAAACTATTTAAGTTATTTGAACAAGAATTCTACTAGGAATGAATTTAGAATAAAGTTTTGAGCAAGCAATTTACTAATAAAAAACCTAGTTAAGTTATTTGAACAAGAATTCTACTAGGAATGAATTTAGAATTAAGTTTTAAGCAAGAAATTTACTAATAAAAAACCTAGTTAATTTATTTGAACAAGAATTCTACTAGGAATGAATTTAGAATTAAATTTTAAGCAAGAAATTTACTAATAAAAAACCTAGTTAACTTATTTGAACAAGAATTCTACTAGGAATGAATTTATAATTAAATTTTAAGCAAGAAATTTACTATTAAAAAATTATTTAAGTTATTTGAACAAGAATTCTACTAGGAATGAATTTAGAATAAAATTTTGAGCAAGCAATTTACTAATAAAAAACCTAGTTAACTTATTTGAACAAGAATTCTACTAGGAATGAATTTATAATTAAATTTTAAGCAAGAAATTTACTATTAAAAAATTATTTAAGTTATTTGAACAAGAATTCTACTACGAATGAATTTAGAATTAAATTTTAAGCAAGAAATTTACTAATAAAAAACCTAGTTAATTTATTTGAACAAGAATTCTACTAGGAATGAATTTAGAATTAAATTTTAAGCAAGAAATTTACTAATAAAAAACCTAGTTAACTTATTGAACAAGAATTCTACTAGGAATGAATTTTAATTAAATTTTAAGCAAGACATTTACTAATAAAAAATTATTTAAGTTATTTGAACAAGAATTCTACTAGGAATGAATTTAGAATAAAGTTTTGAGCAAGCAATTTACAAATAAAATACCTAGTTAAGTTATTTGAACAAGAATTCTACTACGAATGAATTTAGAATTAAATTTTAAGCAAGAAATTTACTAATAAAAAACCTAGTTAAATTATTTGAACAAGAATTCTACTAGGAATGAATTTAGAATTAAATTTCAAGCAAGAATTTACTAATAAAAAACCTTTTAATTTATTTGAACAAGAATTCTACTAGGAATGAATTTAGAATTAAATTTTAAGCAAGAAAATTTACTAATAAAAAACCTAGTTAACTTATTTGAACAAGAATTCTACTAGGAATGAATTTATAATTTAAATTTTAAGCAAGAAATTTACTAATAAAAAACTATTTAAGTTATTTGAACAAGAATTCTACTAGGAATGAATTTAGAATTAAATTTTAAGCAAGAAATTTACTAATAAAAACCTAGTTAACTTATTTGAACAAGAATTCTACTAGGAATGAATTTAGAATTAAATTTTAAGCAAGAAATTTACTAATAAAAAACCTAGTTAATTTATTTGAACAAGAATTCTACTAGGAATGAATTTATAATTAAATTTTAAGCAAGAAATTTACTAATAAAAAACCTAGTTAAGTTATTTGAACAAGAATTCTACTACGAATGAATTTAGAATTAAATTTTAAGCAAGAAATTTACTAATAAAAAACCTAGTTAATTTATTTGAACAAGAATTCTACTAGGAATGAATTTAGAATTAAATTTTAAGCAAGAAATTAACTAATAAAAAACCTAGTTAATTTATTTGAACAAGAATTCTACTAGGAATGAATTTAGAATTAAATTTTTAAGCAAGAAATTTACTAATAAAAAACCTAGCTAACTATTTGAACAAGAATTCTACTAGAATGAATTTATAATTAAATTTTAAGCAAGAAATTTACTAATAAAAAACTATTTAAGTTATTTGAACAAGAATTCTACTAATGAATTTAGAATAAATTTTGAGCAAGCAATTTACTAAAAACCTAGTTAAAGTTATTTGAACAAGATTCTACAATGAATTTAGAATTAAGTTTTAAGCAAGAAATTTACTAATAAAAAACCTAGTTAATTTTTGAACAAGAATTCTACTAGGAATGAATTCAGAATTAATTTTAAGCAAGAAATTTACTAATAAAAAACCTAGTTAACTTATTTGAACAAGAATTCTACTAGGAATGAATTTATAATTAAATTTTAAGCAAGAAATTTACTAATAAAAAATTTTTAAGTTATTTGAACAAGAATTCTATAGGAATGAATTTAGTATAAAATTTTGAGCAAGCTATTTACTAATAAAAACTAGTTAAGTTATTTGAACAAGAATTCTACTACGAATGAATTTAGAATTAAATTTTAAGCAAGAAATTTACTAATAAAAAACCTAGTTAATTTATTTGAACAAGAATTCTACTAGGAATGAATTTAGAATTAAATTTTAAGCAAGAAATTTACTAATAAAACACCTAGTTAATTTATTTGAACAAGAATTCTACTAGGAATGAATTTAGAATAAATTTTAAGCAAGAAATTTACTAATAAAAAACCTAGTTAACTTATTTGAACAAGAATTCTACTAGGAATGAATTTATAATTAAATTTTAAGCAAGAAATTTACTAAAAAAAACTATTTAAGTTATTTGAACAAGAATTCTACTAGGAATGAATTTAGAATAAAGTTTTGAGCAAGCAATTTACTAATAAAAAACCTAGTTAAGTTATTTGAACAAGAATTCTACTAGGAATGAATTTAGAATTAATTTTAAGCAAGAAATTTACTAATAAAAAACCTAGTTAATTTATTTGAACAAGAATTCTACTAGGAAGAATTTAGAATTAAATTTTAAGCAAGAAATTTACTAATAAAAAACCTAGTTAACTTATTTGAACAAGAATTCTACTAGGAATGAATTTATAATTAAATTTTAGCAAGAAATTTACTATTAAAAATTATTTAAGTTATTTGAACAAGAATTCTACTAGGAATGAATTTAGAATAAATTTTGAGCAAGCAATTTACTAATAAAAAACCTAGTTAACTTATTTGAACAAGAATTCTACTAGGAATGAATTTATAATTAAATTTTAAGCAAGAAATTTACTATTAAAAAATTATTTAAGTTATTTGAACAAGAATTCTACTACGAATGAATTTAGAATTAAATTTTAAGCAAGAAATTTACTAATAAAAAACCTAGTTAATTTATTTGAACAAGAATTCTACTAGGAATGAATTTAGAATTAAATTTTAAGCAAGAAATTTACTAATAAAAAACCTAGTTAACTTATTTGAACAAGAATTCTACTAGGAATGAATTTATAATTAAATTTTAAGCAAGACATTTACTAATAAAAAATTATTTAAGTTATTTGAACAAGAATTCTACTAGGAATGAATTTAGAATAAAGTTTTGAGCAAGCAATTTACAAATAAAAAACCTAGTTAAGTTATTTGAACAAGAATTCTACTACGAATGAATTTAGAATTAAATTTTAAGCAAGAAATTTACTAATAAAAAACCTAGTTAAATTATTTGAACAAGAATTCTACTAGGAATGAATTTAGAATTAAATTTCAAGCAAGAAATTTACTAATAAAAAACCTAGTTAATTTATTTGAACAAGAATTCTACTAGGAATGAATTTAGAATTAAATTTTAAGCAAGAAAATTTACTAATAAAAAACCTAGTTAACTTATTTGAACAAGAATTCTACTAGGAATGAATTTATAATTAAATTTTAAGCAAGAAATTTACTAATAAAAAACTATTTAAGTTATTTGAACAAGAATTCTACTAGGAATGAATTTAGAATTAAATTTTAAGCAAGAAATTTACTAAAAAAAACTAGTTAACTTATTTGAACAAGAATTCTACTAGGAATGAATTTAGAATTAAATTTTAAGCAAGAAATTTACTAATAAAAACCTAGTTAATTTATTTGAACAAGAATTCTACTAGGAATGAATTTATAATTAAATTTTAAGCAAGAAATTTACTAATAAAAAACCTAGTTAAGTTATTTGAACAAGAATTCTACTACGAATGAATTTAGAATTAAATTTTAAGCAAGAAATTTACTAATAAAAAACCTAGTTAATTTATTTGAACAAGAATTCTACTAGGAATGAATTTAGAATTAAATTTTAAGCAAGAAATTAACTAATAAAAAACCTAGTTAATTTATTTGAACAAGAATTCTACTAGGAATGAATTTAGAATTAAATTTTAAGCAAGAAATTTACTAATAAAAAACTTAGTTAACTTATTTGAACAAGAATTCTACTAGGAATGAATTTATAATTAAATTTTAAGCAAGAAATTTACTAATAAAAAACTATTAAGTTATTTGAACAAGAATTCTACTTGGAATGAATTTAGAATAAATTTTTGAGCAAGCAATTTACTAATAAAAAACCTAGTTCAAGTTATTTGAACAAGAATTCTACTAGGAATGAATTTAGAATTAAATTTTAAGCTAGAAATTTACTAATAAAAAACTAGTTAAGTTATTTGAACAAGAATTCTACTACGAATGAATTTAGAATTAAATTTTAAGCTAGAAATTTACTAATAAAAAATAGTTAAGTTATTTGAACAAGTATTCTACTAGGAATGAATTTAGAATTAAATTTTAAGCAAGAAATTTACTAATAAAAAACCTAGTTAATTTATTTGAACAAGAATTCTACTAGAATGAATTTAGAATTAAATTTTAAGCAAGAAATTTACTAATAAAAAACCAAGTTAAGTTATTTGAATAAGAATCTACTAGGAATGAATTTAGAATTAAATTTTAAGCAAGAAATTTACTAATAAAAAACCTAGTTAGGTTATTTGAACAAGAATTCTACTAGGAATGAATTTAGAATTAAATTTCAAGCAAGAAATTTACTAGTAAAAAACCTAGTTAATTTATTTGAACAAGAATTCTACTAGGAATGAATTTAGAATTAAATTTTAAGCAAGAAATTTACTAATAAAAAAACATAGTTAACTTATTTGAACAAGAATTCTACTAGGAATGAATTTATAATTAAATTTTAAGCAAGAAATTTACTAATAAAAAATTATTTAAGTTATTTGAACAAGAATTCTACTAGGAATGAATTTAGAATAAAATTTTGAGGAAGCATTTACTAATAAAAAACCTAGTTAAGTTATTTGAACAAGAATTCTACTACTAATGAATTTAGGAATTAAATTTTAAGCAAGAAATTTACTAATAAAAACCTAGTTATTTATTTGAACAAGAATTCTACTACGAATGAATTTAGAATTAAATTTTAAGCAAGAAATTTACTAATAAAAAACCAAGTTAAGTTATTTGAATAAGAATCTACTAGGAATGAATTTAGAATTAAATTTAAGCAAGAAATTTACTAATAAAAAACCTAGTTAGGTTATTTGAACAAGAATTCTACTAGGAATGAATTTAGAATTAAATTTCAAGCAAGAAATTTACTAGTAAAAAACCTAGTTATTTATTTGAACAAGAATTCTACTAGGAATGAATTTAGAATTAAATTTTAAGCAAGAAATTTACTAATAAAAAACATAGTTAACTTATTTGAACAAGAATTCTACTAGGAATGAATTTATAATTAAATTTTAAGCAAGAAATTTACTAATAAAAAATTATTTAAGTTATTTGAACAAGAATTCTACTAGGAATGAATTTAGAATAAAATTTTGAGCAAGCAATTTACTAATAAAAAACCTAGTTAAGTTATTTGAACAAGAATTCTACTACTAATGAATTTAGAATTAAATTTTAAGCAAGCAATTTACTAATAAAAAACCTAGTTAAGTTATTTGAACAAGAATTCTACTAGGAATGAATTTAGAATTAAGTTTTAAGCAAGAAATTTACTAATAAAAAACCTAGTTAATTTATTTGAACAAGAATTCTACTAGGAATGAATTTAGAATTAAATTTTAAGCAAGAAATTTACTAATAAAAAACCTAGTTAACTTATTTGAACAAGAATTCTACTAGGAATGAATTTATAATTAAATTTTAAGCAAGAAATTTACTATTAAAAAATTATTTAAGTTATTTGAACAAGAATTCTACTAGGAATGAATTTAGAATAAAATTTTGAGCAAGCAATTTACTAATAAAAAACCTAGTTAACTTATTTGAACAAGAATTCTACTAGGAATGAATTTATAATTAAATTTTAAGCAAGAAATTTACTATTAAAAAATTATTTAAGTTATTTGAACAAGAATTCTACTACGAATGAATTTAGAATTAAATTTTAAGCAAGAAATTTACTAATAAAAAACCTAGTTAATTTATTTGAACAAGAATTCTACTAGGAATGAATTTAGAATTAAATTTTAAGCAAGAAATTTACTAATAAAAAACCTAGTTAACTTATTTGAACAAGAATTCTACTAGGAATGAATTTATAATTAAATTTTAAGCAAGACATTTACTAATAAAAAATTATTTAAGTTATTTGAACAAGAATTCTACTAGGAATGAATTTAGAATAAAGTTTTGAGCAAGCAATTTACTAATAAAAAACCTAGTTAAGTTATTTGAACAAGAATTCTACTAAATGAATTTAGAATTAAATTTTAAGCAAGAAATTTACTAATAAAAAACCTAGTTAAATTATTTGAACAAGAATTCTACTAGGAATGAATTTAGAATTAAATTTCAAGCAAGAAATTTACTAATAAAAAACCTAGTTAATTTATTTGAACAAGAATTCTACTAGGAATGAATTTAGAATTAAATTTTAAGCAAGAAATTTACTAATAAAAAACCTAGTTAACTTATTTGAACAAGAATTCTACTAGGAATGAATTTATAATTAAATTTTAAGCAAGAAATTTACTAATAAAAAACTATTTAAGTTATTTGAACAAGAATTCTACTAGGAATGAATTTAGAATTAAATTTTAAGCAAGAAATTTACTAATAAAAAACCTAGTTAACTTATTTGAACAAGAATTCTACTAGGAATGAATTTAGAATTAAATTTTAAGCAAGAAATTTACTAATAAAAAACTATTTAAGTTATTTGAACAAGAATTCTACTAGGAATGAATTTAGAATTAAATTTTAAGCAAGAAATTTACTAATAAAAAACCTAGTTAATTTATTTGAACAAGAATTCTACTAGGAATGAATTTATAATTAAATTTTAAGCAAGAAATTTACTAATAAAAAACCTAGTTAAGTTATTTGAACAAGAATTCTACTACGAATGAATTTAGAATTAAATTTTAAGCAAGAAATTTACTAATAAAAAACCTAGTTAATTTATTTGAACAAGAATTCTACTAGGAATGAATTTAGAATTAAATTTTAAGCAAGAAATTAACTAATAAAAAACCTAGTTAATTTATTTGAACAAGAATTCTACTAGGAATGAATTTAGAATTAAATTTTAAGCAAGAAATTTACTAATAAAAAACCTAGTTAACTTATTTGAACAAGAATTCTAAAGGAATGAATTTATAATTAAATTTTAAGCAAGAAATTTACTAATAAAAAACTATTTAAGTTATTTGAACAAGAATTCTACTAGGAATGAATTTAGAATAAAAATTTTATCAAGCAATTTACTAATAAAAAACCTAGTTAAGTTATTTGAACAAGAATTCTACTAGGAATGAATTTAGAATTAAATTTTAAGCAAGAAATTTACTAATAAAAAACTTAGTTAACTTATTTGAACAAGAATTCTACTAGGAATGAATTTATAATTAAATTTTAAGCAAGAAATTTACTAATAAAAACTATTTAAGTTATTTGAACAAGAATTCTACTTGGAATGAATTTAGAATAAATTTTTGAGCAAGCAATTTACTAATAAAAAACCTAGTTCAAGTTATTTGAACAAGAATTCTACTAGGAATGAATTTAGAATTAAATTTTAAGCTAGAAATTTACTAATAAAAAACTAGTTAAGTTATTTGAACAAGTATTCTACTAGGAATGAATTTAGAATTAAATTTTAAGCAAGAAATTTACTAATAAAAAACCTAGTTAATTTATTTGAACAAGAATTCTTCTACGAATGAATTTAGAATTAAATTTTAAGCAAGAAATTTACTAATAAAAAACCAAGTTAAGTTATTTGAACAAGAATCTACTAGGAATGAATTTAGAATTAAATTTTAAGCAAGAAATTTACTAATAAAAAACCTAGTTAGGTTATTTGAACAAGAATTCTACTAGGAATGAATTTAGAATTAAATTTCAAGCAAGAAATTTACTAGTAAAAAACCTAGTTAATTTATTTGAACAAGAATTCTACTAGGAATGAATTTAGAATTAAATTTTAAGCAAGAAATTTACTAATAAAAAACCTAGTTAACTTATTTGAACAAGAATTCTACTAGGAATGAATTTATAATTAAATTTTAAGCAAGAAATTTACTAATAAAAAATTATTTAAGTTATTTGAACAAGAATTCTACTAGGAATGAATTTAGAATAAAATTTTGAGGAAGCAATTTACTAATAAAAAACCTAGTTAAGTTATTTGAACAAGAATTCTACTACGAATGAATTTAGAATTAAATTTTAAGCTAGAAATTTACTAATAAAAAACTAGTTAAGTTATTTGAACAAGTATTCTACTAGGAATGAATTTAGAATTAAATTTTAAGCAAGAAATTTACTAATAAAAAACCTAGTTAATTTATTTGAACAAGAATTCTACTACGAATGAATTTAGAATTAAATTTTAAGCAAGAAATTTACTAATAAAAAACCAAGTTAAGTTATTTGAATAAGAATCTACTAGGAATGAATTTAGAATTAAATTTTAAGCAAGAAATTTACTAATAAAAAACCAAGTTAAGTTATTTGAACAAGAATCTACTAGGAATGAATTTAGAATTAAATTTTAAGCAAGAAATTTACTAATAAAAAACCTAGTTAACTTATTTGAACAAGAATTCTACTAGGAATGAATTTATAATTAAATTTTAAGCAAGAAATTTACTATTAAAAAATTATTTAAGTTATTTGAACAAGAATTCTACTAGGAATGAATTTAGAATAAAGTTTTGAGCAAGCAATTTACTAATAAAAAACCTAGTTAAGTTATTTGAACAAGAATTCTACTACGAATGAATTTAGAATTAAGTTTTAAGCAAGAAATTTACTAATAAAAAACCTAGTTAATTTATTTGAACAAGAATTCTACTAGGAATGAATTTAGAATTAAATTTTAAGCAAGAAATTTACTAATAAAAAACCTAGTTAACTTATTTGAACAAGAATTCTACTAGGAATGAATTTATAATTAAATTTTAAGCAAGAAATTTACTAATAAAAAATTATTTAAGTTATTTGAACAAGAATTCTACTAGGAATGAATTTAGAATAAAATTTTGAGCAAGCTATTTACTAATAAAAAACCTAGTTAAGTTATTTGAACAAGAATTCTACTACGAATGAATTTAGAATTAAATTTTAAGCAAGAAATTTACTAATAAAAAACCTAGTTAATTTATTTGAACAAGAATTCTACTAGGAATGAATTTAGAATTAAATTTCAAGCAAGAAATTTACTAATAAAAAACCTAGTTAATTTATTGAACAAGAATTCTACTAGGAATGAATTTAGAATTAAATTTTAAGCAAGAAATTTACTAATAAAAAACCTAGTTAACTTATTTGAACAAGAATTCTACTAGGAATGAATTTATAATTAAATTTTAAGCAAGAAATTTACTAATAAAAAATTATTTAAGTTATTTGAACAAGAATTCTACTAGGTATGAATTTAGAATAAAATTTTAAGCAAGAAATTTACTAATAAAAAACCTAGTTAACTTATTTGAACAAGAATTCTACTAGGAATGAATTTATAATTAAATTTTAAGCAAGAAATTTACTAATAAAAAACTATTTAAGTTATTTGAACAAGAATTCTACTAGGAATGAATTTAGAATAAAGTTTTGAGCAAGCAATTTACTAATAAAAAACCTAGTTAAGTTATTTGAACAAGAATTCTACTACGAATGAATTTAGAATTAAGTTTTAAGCAAGAAATTTACTAATAAAAAACCTAGTTAATTTATTTGAACAAGAATTCTACTAGGAATGAATTTAGAATTAAATTTTAAGCAAGAAATTTACTAATAAAAAACCTAGTTAACTTATTTGAACAAGAATTCTACTAGGAATGAATTTATAATTAAATTTTAAGCAAGAAATTTACTAATAAAAAATTATTTAAGTTATTTGAACAAGAATACTAGGAATGAATTTAGAATAAAATTTTGAGCAAGCTATTTACTAATAAAAACCTAGTTAAGTTATTTGAACAAGAATTCTACTACGAATGAATTTAGAATTAAATTTTAAGCAAGAAATTTACTAATAAAAAACCTAGTTAATTTATTTGAACAAGAATTCTACTAGGAATGAATTTAGAATTAAATTTTAAGCAAGAAATTTACTAATAAAACACCTAGTTAATTTATTTGAACAAGAATTCTACTAGGAATGAATTTAGAATTAAATTTTAAGCAAGAAATTTACTAATAAAAAACCTAGTTAACTTATTTGAACAAGAATTCTACTAGGAATGAATTTATAATTAAATTTTGAGCAAGCTATTTACTAATAAAAAACTATTTAAGTTATTTGAACAAGAATTCTACTACGAATGAATTTAGAATTAAATTTTAAGCAAGAAATTTACTAATAAAAAACCTAGTTAATTTATTTGAACAAGAATTCTACTAGGAATGAATTTAGAATTAAATTTTAAGCAAGAAATTTACTAATAAAACACCTAGTTAATTTATTTGAACAAGAATTCTACTAGGAATGAATTTAGAATTAAATTTTAAGCAAGAAATTTACTAATAAAAAACCTAGTTAACTTATTTGAACAAGAATTCTACTAGGAATGAATTTATAATTAAATTTTAAGCAAGAAATTTACTAATAAAAAACTATTTAAGTTATTTGAACAAGAATTCTACTAGGAATGAATTTAGAATAAAGTTTTGAGCAAGCAATTTACTAATAAAAAACCTAGTTAAGTTATTTGAACAAGAATTCTACTAGGAATGAATTTAGAATTAAGTTTTAAGCAAGAAATTTACTAATAAAAAACCTAGTTATTTGAACAAGAATTCTACTAGGAATGAATTTAGAATTAAATTTTAAGCAAGAAATTTACTAATAAAAAACCTAGTTAACTTATTTGAACAAGAATTCTACTAGGAATGAATTTATAATTAAATTTTAAGCAAGAAATTTACTAATAAAAAACCTAGTTAAGTTATTTGAACAAGAATTCTACGAGGAATGAATTTAGAATTAAATTTTAAGCAGAAATTTACTAATAAAAAACCTAGTTAAGTTATTTGAACAAGAATTCTACTAGGAATAAATTTAGAATTAAATTTTAAGCAAGCAATTTACTAATAAAAAACCTAGTTAAGTTATTTGAACAAGAATTCTACTAGGAATGAATTTAGAATTAAATTTTAAGCAAGAAATTTACTAATAAAAAACTATTTAAGTTATTTGAACAAGAATTCTACTAGGAATGAATTTAGAATAAAGTTTTGAGCAAGCAATTTACTAATAAAAAACCTAGTTAAGTTATTTGAACAAGAATTCTACTACGAATGAATTTAGAATTAAGTTTTAAGCAAGAAATTTACTAATAAAAAACCTAGTTAATTTATTTGAACAAGAATTCTACTAGGAATGAATTTAGAATTAAATTTTAAGCAAGAAATTTACTAATAAAAAACCTAGTTAACTTATTTGAACAAGAATTCTACTAGGAATGAATTTATAATTAAATTTTAAGCAAGAAATTTACTAATAAAAAATTATTTAAGTTATTTGAACAAGAATTCTACTAGGAATGAATTTAGAATAAAATTTTGAGCAAGCTATTTACTAATAAAAAACCTAGTTAAGTTATTTGAACAAGAATTCTACTACGAATGAATTTAGAATTAAATTTTAAGCAAGAAATTTACTAATAAAAAACCTAGTTAATTTATTTGAACAAGAATTCTACTAAATGAATTTAGAATTAAATTTCAAGCAAGAAATTTACTAATAAAAAAACCTAGTTAATTTATTTGAACAAGAATTCTACTAGGAATGAATTTAGAATTAAATTTTAAGCAAGAAATTTACTAATAAAAAACCTAGTTAACTTATTTGAACAAGAATTCTACTAGGAATGAATTTATAATTAAATTTTAAGCAAGAAATTTACTAATAAAAAACTATTTAAGTTATTTGAACAAGAATTCTACTAGGAATGAATTTAGAATTAAATTTTAAGCAAGAAATTTACTAATAAAAAACCTAGTTAACTTATTTGAACAGGAATTCTACTAGGAATGAATTTATAATTAAATTTTAAGCAAGAAATTTACTAATAAAAAACTATTTAAGTTATTTGAACAAGAATTCTACTAGGAATGAATTTAGAATAAAGTTTTGAGCAAGCAATTTACTAATAAAAAACCTAGTTAAGTTATTTGAACAAGAATTCTACTACGAATGAATTTAGAATTAAGTTTTAAGCAAGAAATTTACTAATAAAAAACCTAGTTAATTTATTTGAACAAGAATTCTACTAGGAATGAATTTAGAATTAAATTTTAAGCAAGAAATTTACTAATAAAAAACCTAGTTAACTTATTTGAACAAGAATTCTACTAGGAATGAATTTATAATTAAATTTTAAGCAAGAAATTTACTAATAAAAAATTATTTAAGTTATTTGAACAAGAATTCTACTAGGAATGAATTTAGAATAAAATTTTGAGCAAGCTATTTTCTAATAAAAAACCTAGTTAAGTTATTTGAACAAGAATTCTACTACGAATGAATTTAGAATTAAATTTTAAGCAAGAAATTTACTAATAAAAAACCTAGTTAATTTATTTGAACAAGAATTCTACTAGGAATGAATTTAGAATTAAATTTTAAGCAAGAAATTTACTAATAAAACACCTAGTTAATTTATTTGAACAAGAATTCTACTAGGAATGAATTTAGAATTAAATTTTAAGCAAGAAATTTACTAATAAAAAACCTAGTTAACTTATTTGAACAAGAATTCTACTAGGAATGAATTTATAATTAAATTTTAAGCAAGAAATTTACTAATAAAAAACTATTTAAGTTATTTGAACAAGAATTCTACTAGGAATGAATTTAGAATAAAGTTTTGAGCAAGCAATTTACTAATAAAAAACCTAGTTAAGTTATTTGAACAAGAATTCTACTAGGAATGAATTTAGAATTAAGTTTTAAGCAAGAAATTTACTAATAAAAAACCTAGTTAATTTATTTGAACAAGAATTCTACTAGGAATGAATTTAGAATTAAATTTTAAGCAAGAAATGTACTAATAAAAAACCTAGTTAACTTATTTGAACAAGAATTCTACTAGGAATGAATTTATAATTAAATTTTAAGCAAGAAATTTACTAAAAAAATTATTTAAGTTATTTGAACAAGAATTCTACTAGGAATGAATTTAGAATAAAATTTTGAGCAAGCAATTTACTAATAAAAAACCTAGTTAAGTTATTTGAACAAGAATTCTACTACGAATGAATTTAGAATTAAATTTTAAGCAAGAAATTTACTAATAAAAAACCTAGTTAATTTATTTGAACAAGAATTCTACTAGGAATGAATTTAGAATTAAATTTTAAGCAAGAAATTTACTAATAAAAAACCTAGTTAACTTATTTGAACAAGAATTCTACTAGGAATGAATTTATAATTAAATTTTAAGCAAGACATTTACTAATAAAAAATTATTTAAGTTATTTGAACAAGAATTCTACTAGGAATGAATTTAGAATAAAGTTTTGAGCAAGCAATTTACTAATAAAAAACCTAGTTAAGTTATTTGAACAAGAATTCTACTACGAATGAATTTAGAATTAAATTTTAAGCAAGAAATTTACTAATAAAAAACCAAGTTAAATTATTTGAACAAGAATTCTACTAGGAATGAATTTAGAATTAAATTTCAAGCAAGAAATTTACTAATAAAAAACCTAGTTAATTTATTTGAACAAGAATTCTACTAGGAATGAATTTAGAATTAAATTTTAAGCAAGAAATTTACTAATAAAAAACCTAGTTAACTTATTTGAACAAGAATTCTACTAGGAATGAATTTATAATTAAATTTTAAGCAAGAAATTTACTAATAAAAAACTATTTAAGTTATTTGAACAAGAATTCTACTAGGAATGAATTTAGAATTAAATTTTAAGCAAGAAATTTACTAATAAAAAACCTAGTTAACTTATTTGAACAAGAATTCTACTAGGAATGAATTTAGAATTAAATTTTAAGCAAGAAATTTACTAATAAAAAACCTAGTTAATTTATTTGAACAAGAATTCTTCTACGAATGAATTTAGAATTAAATTTTAAGCAAGAAATTTACTAATAAAAAACCAAGTTAAGTTATTTGAACAAGAATCTACTAGGAATGAATTTAGAATTAAATTTTAAGCAAGAAATTTACTAATAAAAAACCTAGTTAGGTTATTTGAACAAGAATTCTACTAGGAATGAATTTAGAATTAAATTTCAAGCAAGAAATTTACTAGTAAAAAACCTAGTTAATTTATTTGAACAAGAATTCTACTAGGAATGAATTTAGAATTAAATTTTAAGCAAGAAATTTACTAATAAAAAACCTAGTTAACTTATTTGAACAAGAATTCTACTAGGAATGAATTTATAATTAAATTTTAAGCAAGAAATTTACTAATAAAAAATTATTTAAGTTATTTGAACAAGAATTCTACTAGGAATGAATTTAGAATAAAATTTTGAGGAAGCAATTTACTAATAAAAAACCTAGTTAAGTTATTTGAACAAGAATTCTACTACGAATGAATTTAGAATTAAATTTTAAGCTAGAAATTTACTAATAAAAAACTAGTTAAGTTATTTGAACAAGTATTCTACTAGGAATGAATTTAGAATTAAATTTTAAGCAAGAAATTTACTAATAAAAAACCTAGTTAATTTATTTGAACAAGAATTCTACTACGAATGAATTTAGAATTAAATTTTAAGCAAGAAATTTACTAATAAAAAACCAAGTTAAGTTATTTGAATAAGAATCTACTAGGAATGAATTTAGAATTAAATTTTAAGCAAGAAATTTACTAATAAAAAACCTAGTTAGGTTATTTGAACAAGAATTCTACTAGGAATGAATTTAGAATTAAATTTCAAGCAAGAAATTTACTAGTAAAAAACCTAGTTAATTTATTTGAACAAGAATTCTACTAGGAATGAATTTAGAATTAAATTTTAAGCAAGAAATTTACTAATAAAAAACATAGTTAACTTATTTGAACAAGAATTCTACTAGGAATGAATTTATAATTAAATTTTAAGCAAGAAATTTACTAATAAAAAATTATTTAAGTTATTTGAACAAGAATTCTACTAGGAATGAATTTAGAATAAAATTTTGAGCAAGCAATTTACTAATAAAAAACCTAGTTAAGTTATTTGAACAAGAATTCTACTACTAATGAATTTAGAATTAAATTTTAAGCAAGAAATTTACTAATAAAAAACCTAGTTAATTTATTTGAACAAGAATTCTACTAGGAATGAATTTAGAATTAAATTTTAAGCAAGAAATTTACTAATAAAAAACCTAGTTAATTTATTTGAACAAGAATTCTACTAGGAATGAATTTAGAATTAAATTTTAAGCAAGAAATTTACTAATAAAAAACCTAGTTAACTTATTTGAACAAGAATTCTACTAGGAATGAATTTATAATTAAATTTTAAGCAAGAAATTTACTAATAAAAAACTATTTAAGTTATTTGAACAAGAATTCTACTAGGAATGAATTTAGAATAAAGTTTTGAGCAAGCAATTTACTAATAAAAAACCTAGTTAAGTTATTTGAACAAGAATTCTACTACGAATGTATTTAGAATTAAGTTTTAAGCAAGAAATTTACTAATAAAAAACCTAGTTAATTTATTTGAACAAGAATTCTACTAGGAATGAATTTAGAATTAAATTTTAAGCAAGAAATTTACTAATAAAAAACCTAGTTAACTTATTTGAACAAGAATTCTACTAGGAATGAATTTATAATTAAATTTTAAGCAAGAAATTTACTAATAAAAAAGTATTTAAGTTATTTGAACAAGAATTCTACTAGGAATGAATTTAGTATAAAATTTTGAGCAAGCTATTTACTAATAAAAAACCTAGTTAAGTTATTTGAACAAGAATTCTACTACGAATGAATTTAGAATTAAATTTTAAGCAAGAAATTTACTAATAAAAAACCTAGTTAATTTATTTGAACAAGAATTCTACTAGGAATGAATTTAGAATTAAATTTTAAGCAAGAAATTTACTAATAAAACACCTAGTTAATTTATTTGAACAAGAATTCTACTAGGAATGAATTTAGAATTAAATTTTAAGCAAGAAATTTACTAATAAAAAACCTAGTTAACTTATTTGAACAAGAATTCTACTAGGAATGAATTTATAATTAAATTTTAAGCAAGAAATTTACTAATAAAAAACTATTTAAGTTATTTGAACAAGAATTCTACTAGGAATGAATTTAGAATAAAGTTTTGAGCAAGCAATTTACTAATAAAAAACCTAGTTAAGTTATTTGAACAAGAATTCTACTAGGAATGAATTTAGAATTAAGTTTTAAGCAAGAAATTTACTAATAAAAAACCTAGTTAATTTATTTGAACAAGAATTCTACTAGGAATGAATTTAGAATTAAATTTTAAGCAAGAAATTTACTAATAAAAAACCTAGTTAACTTATTTGAACAAGAATTCTACTAGGAATGAATTTATAATTAAATTTTAAGCAAGAAATTTACTATTAAAAAATTATTTAAGTTATTTGAACAAGAATTCTACTAGGAATGAATTTAGAATAAAGTTTTGAGCAAGCAATTTACTAATAAAAAACCTAGTTAAGTTATTTGAACAAGAATTCTACTACGAATGAATTTAGAATTAAGTTTTAAGCAAGAAATTTACTAATAAAAAACCTAGTTAATTTATTTGAACAAGAATTCTACTAGGAATGAATTTAGAATTAAATTTTAAGCAAGAAATTTACTAATAAAAAACCTAGTTAACTTATTTGAACAAGAATTCTACTAGGAATGAATTTATAATTAAATTTTAAGCAAGAAATTTACTAATACAAAATTATTTAAGTTATTTGAACAAAAATTCTACTAGGAATGAATTTAGAATAAAATTTTGAGCAAGCTATTTACTAATAAAAAACCTAGTTAAGTTATTTGAACAAGAATTCTACTACGAATGAATTTAGAATTAAATTTTAAGCAAGAAATTTACTAATAAAAAACCTAGTTAATTTATTTGAACAAGAATTCTACTAGGAATGAATTTAGAATTAAATTTCAAGCAAGAAATTTACTAATAAAAAACCTAGTTAATTTATTTGAACAAGAATTCTACTAGGAATGAATTTAGAATTAAATTTTAAGCAAGAAATTTACTAATAAAAAACCTAGTTAACTTATTTGAACAAGAATTCTACTAGGAATGAATTTATAATTAAATTTTAAGCAAGAAATTTACTAATAAAAAACTATTTAAGTTATTTGAACAAGAATTCTACTAGGAATGAATTTAGAATTAAATTTTAAGCAAGAAATTTACTAATAAAAAACCTAGTTAACTTATTTGAACAAGAATTCTACTAGGAATGAATTTATAATTAAATTTTAAGCAAGAAATTTACTAATAAAAAACTATTTAAGTTATTTGAACAAGAATTCTACTAGGAATGAATTTAGAATAAAGTTTTGAGCAAGCAATTTACTAATAAAAAACCTAGTTAAGTTATTTGAACAAGAATTCTACTACGAATGAATTTAGAATTAAGTTTTAAGCAAGAAATTTACTAATAAAAAACCTAGTTAATTTATTTGAACAAGAATTCTACTAGGAATGAATTTAGAATTAAATTTTAAGAAAGAAATTTACTAATAAAAAACCTAGTTAACTTATTTGAACAAGAATTCTACTAGGAATGAATTTATAATTAAATTTTAAGCAAGAAATTTACTAATAAAAAATTATTTAAGTTATTTGAACAAGAATTCTACTAGGAATGAATTTAGAATAAAATTTTGAGCAAGCTATTTACTAATAAAAACCTAGTTAAGTTATTTGAACAAGAATTCTACTACGAATGAATTTAGAATTAAATTTTAAGCAAGAAATTTACTAATAAAAAACCTAGTTAATTTATTTGAACAAGAATTCTACTAGGAATGAATTTAGAATTAAATTTTAAGCAAGAAATTTACTAATAAAACACCTAGTTAATTTATTTGAACAAGAATTCTACTAGGAATGAATTTAGAATTAAATTTTAAGCAAGAAATTTACTAATAAAAAACCTAGTTAACTTATTTGAACAAGAATTCTACTAGGAATGAATTTATAATTAAATTTTAAGCAAGAAATTTACTAATAAAAAACTATTTAAGTTATTTGAACAAGAATTCTACTAGGAATGAATTTAGAATAAAGTTTTGAGCAAGCAATTTACTAATAAAAAACCTAGTTAAGTTATTTGAACAAGAATTCTACTAGGAATGAATTTAGAATTAAGTTTTAAGCAAGAAATTTACTAATAAAAAACCTAGTTAATTTATTTGAACAAGAATTCTACTAGGAATGAATTTAGAATTAAATTTTAAGCAAGAAATTTACTAATAAAAAACCTAGTTAACTTATTTGAACAAGAATTCTACTAGGAATGAATTTATAATTAAATTTTAAGCAAGAAATTTACTATTAAAAAATTATTTAAGTTATTTGAACAAGAATTCTACTAGGAATGAATTTAGAATAAAATTTTGAGCAAGCAATTTACTAATAAAAAACCTAGTTAAGTTATTTTGATAAGGGGTGGCCCAATCTTCTCAGTGAACTCACAGATAACTTCTGAATTGATAACTAGTGCGCCACTAAGAACTCTCCGGCTGATCCCTGATGCCAATGCAAAAGATAGCAACCCAATGGATATTCTCAACTCCACACTCTTGCACAAGTAATCCACCGACTACAAGTGGTTCTGTACCGTCTTATTCCCAGTGGAACAGCAGGTATCACGTAAAGTTTGCAGATGAACTTCCAGATGAAAGGCTTACAAGCAGTTTCAATCTAGAGGTCTAGGGTTTATGTTTTATCGTAGTCTACCCTCTCCTATGCGCCCCAAGGGGTATATAAGAGGGGGGGTGCGGCCACAAGGCTCCCCTTGCGCAAGCACCTAACCTAATTGGACTAGGACTCCTACTAGGACACCAAAATAGATACAAACCGACCCCCACACAAGGGGTGCGGCCAAATTGGTATACAAACCAATCCTAATTGAACTAGGTCTTGTATATGGCGCATTGATGCTCCTTGTGGGCGCCCTCCTCTTGCCTTGTTCATGTATGAGTGTGGAATAACATAATTGGATTGTTTTCCACACTTGGTGCATTTGATCTTGTGGAGGCACCATCCCCTTATCATGATAACAATTGTTATTTGTTGTTTTCACCATGCTAGCACTTGTTTTCCATCTCCTCTTGAAGTCCATGCTCATCCTTGTGTAGCCTCTCCATGATCTCCATTCATGTTTGTGTTATCAACAAACCTAAGAATACATAAATGCAAAGATTTAGGTAGTAAAAGCTCTCACAATTATCAACATTATATTCAAGTAGGAGTGAATTCACCTGTTGTTGTAATAGCTTGGTTCTTGATCTTGTCATTGGACCAATTCTAACTTCATTAGCTTTGATAGGAGGATCTTCATGTTCAACAATAGGTGGAAAGCTAGGGATGTCCTCATCATCCTCCCCCTCTTGAAAAGGCATCGACCTCGATGCTAAATCATCTCCATGGTAAGGTGTCAAATCAGCCACATTAAAAGAATTACTAACACCAAACTCATCAATTGGGAGGTCAATCTTGTATGCATTATCATTGATCCTTGAAATAACTTTGTAAGGACCAGCTCCTCTAGGCATCAACTTGGACTTTCTCAATGTTGGAAATCTATCTTTTCTGAAGTGTACCCAAACCATATCTCCTGGCCGAAATATAAGTTCCTTTCTCTTCTTGTTTACTCTTTCAGCCACATGTTTTCCTTTCTTCTCAATTGCTTCTTTTGTTTTCTCATGAATCTTCTTCACAAAATCAGCCCTCTTTGATGCCTCCATATTAACTCTCTCATGTAAAGGAAGTGGTAATAAGTCAAGAGGAGTAATTGGCTTGAAACCATACACCACCTCAAAAGGACATAATTGAGTAGTTGAATGCACAGCTCTATTGTAAGCAAATTCCACATGGGTAAACACTCCTCCCACTCCTTCAAATTCTTTTTGATCATACCTCTTAGCAATGTGGACAATGTTCTATTAACCACCTCGGTTTGTCCATCAGTTTGGGGGTGGCAAGTAGTAGAAAATAATAACTTGGTGCCAAGCTTACCCCAAAGTGTTTTCCAAAGTAACTCATGAACTTGACATCTCTATCTGAAACTATAGTCCTTGGAACTCCATGCAATCTCACAATCTCTCTAAAGAACAAATTGGCAATGTGAGAAGCATCATCACTCTTGTGGCATGAAATAAAGTGAGCCATCTTTGAAAATCTATCCACAACCACAAGATAGAATCATGTCCTCTTTTTGTTCTTGGCAATCCCAACACGAAATCCATACTAATATCTTCCCATGGTGTACTTGGTGATGGCAATGGTGTATATAATCCATGGGGCTTCAATTTGATTTGGATTTGTTGCAAGTAATACATCTTGCACCAATCTATAGACATCTCTTCTCATATGTGCCCAATAGAAATTTTCTGCTAACATCAACAATGTTTTCTCTCTCCCAAAGTGTCCCATCAATCCTCCACTATGAGATTCCTGGATCAAAAATAAACGCAAAGAACACTCGGGAATACACAATTTGTTAGCTCTAAATAAGTACCCATCATGTATATGAAATTTGTCCATGCTTTAGTGTTAACACATTTATTAAATGGCATGGAAAATTCATTATCTTCATCATATAAATCTCTAATACCCTCCAAACCCGAAACCTTGATTTCTAAATTTGAGAGTAACATATTTTTCCTTGACAAAGCATCAGCAACTACATTATCCAATCCCTTTTTATGTTTTATAATGTATGGAAAAGATTCAATGAATTCAACCCACTTAGCATGTCTCTTATTCAAATTACTTTGGCACTTTAGAAATTTCAATGCTTCATGATCACTCTGAATAATAAATTCTTTAGGCCATAAATAATGTTTCCATACTTCTAAAACTCTCACAAGTGCATATAATTCTTTATCATAAGAATAATTCAATTGTGCACCATTCAATTTTTCAGAAAAATAGGCAATAGGTTTCTTTTCTTGCATGAGCACACCTCCAATACCTATGCCACTAGCATCACATTCAATCTCAAATTGTTTATCAAAATTTGGAAGCATAAGCAATGGGGCCGAAATCAATTTCTCTTTCAAAGTATCAAAAGCAATATCTTGTGAAACACCCCATTCAAAATTAACACCTTTCTTAGTTAGATCATTCAAAGGGGCAGCAATTGTACTAAAATTAGGCACAAATCTTCTATAGAAACTAGCAAGCCCATTAAAACTTCTAACTTGACTCACATTAGTTGGAATTGGCCAATTTCGAATAGCTTCAATTTTAGATTGATCAACTTCAATTCCATGCTTAGAAACAACATAACCAAGAAATATTACTTTATCTTTGCAAAAAGTACACTTCTCAAGATTACCATACAATTTATTATTTCTTAGCACTTGCAAAACTTGTCTAATATGATCCATGTGGTCATGTTCATTGTGGCTATATATAAGAATATCATCAAAATAAACTACCACAAATCTACCAATAAAGTCTCTCAAAATATGGTTCATTAATCTCATAAAAGTACTAGGTGCATTAGTTAAACCAAAGGGCATTACTAACCACTCATATTGATGAGGACATGCCTAAGGATTATGTGATTACAAGAGAGTTGATAGAAGACCACATGAACATGGTGAAAACAATAAAGCAAGATGGTGAAAACAGTTCATAACAATTGTTATTTCAATAGAACAATTGTTATTCATCAAGATATGGGGATGGTGCCTCCACAAGATCAAATGCACTAAAGTGTGGAAAACAATGCCACATTGTTGTTTCACATTCATGGATGGACAAGGAAGGAGGAGTGATAAGGGGTGGCCCAATCTTCTCAGTGAACTCACAGATACTCCAGTATGATAACTAGTGCGCCACTAAGAACTCTCCCGGCTGATCCCTGATGCCAACGCAAAAGATAGCAACCCCAAGGATATTCTCAACTCCACACTCTTGCACAAGTAATCCACCGACTACAAGTGGTTCTGTACCGTCTTATTCCCAGTGGAACAGCAGGTATCACGTAAAGTTTGCAGATGAACTTCCAGATGAAAGGCTTACAAGCAGTTTCAATCTAGAGGTCTAGGGTTTATGTTTTAACGTAGTCTAATCTATTCCACACGCAGGTGGTAGCTATATATGAGGGAGGGGTGCGGCCACAAGCTCCTTGCGCAAGCAATCCCTCTCCTACTCGACTAGGACTCCTATTTCCTAACACATATGGATACAAACCGACCCCACACACAAAGGGGTGCGGCCATATTGGTATACAGACCAATTGGACTCGTTTTGGAAACTGGCAGAAAACTATTCGTGGCTTGTTTCGGTCACCACGGCTTGCACGAGTCGAATTTCTTGATGGGGCCGGATCCATTGGAAAGCCCATCAAATTCCCTATCCGTATTGTGCTCGTTTGCTGTATTTGGAGCCCGTATGAAGAATCCATGACTATTTCAAATTCGGGACTCCTGGCAGTCCGAACTGAAACATTTATTCCTTGTTGTTGTTTTCCACGCTTCCTCCTCTTGCTCCTTGCTTCCTCTTCTCCATCCATGTTTGTGTTATTAATAAACCTAATCATACATAAGTTCATAGGCTTAGGTAGTATAACATTCTCATAAACACAAACACTATTTGTGAGGAAAGAATTCACCTTATCATAAACATCAGTGAGGCTTAATATTTCTTTCCAACTCAAGCATGAATAGACCTCATGGACCTCTATTATGTCCCTATCATCCTCCCTTTCTTCAAGACAAGCCGTCCCCGGCTTGTAGTAAGCTGAAAGTGGGAGAAACAAAAAGAACAACGTGTATGCACAATACAAATATCTATAATGAGGTGCATTAGTTGTTATCATATCATAAAATTGTGCCCTAGACATGTGACCACGAATTTTGCTTAAAAACATCACATAATTGTCATAGCACTCCATAAAATAGCAATCACAATTGCAAATATAAGTGAAGCTCAATAAATCATGATCAAAATGAGAATCATATGTGTATATATTTTTATTGTTTAGTATCAATTCAAGTGTTCTCAAAGAAGATCTATGATAAAATTTATGTTTCTTAATACACTCAAAGGTGGGAACATGCTTAGTATTTTCATCATGAAAATTGCAACTTAATTTGCAAATATAAGTGAAGAACAATTTATTAGCACATGTATGTGACAAGTATTGTGGCAAACCAAACATATGTGTAAAATCATGCTCATATGTAGGAAGTTGTAGCTTATTTACCCAAGGTAAAACAATGTTCAATTCGGCCATTTTATCACAAGTTATGCATATATGATCCACCATAAAAATTTCACTCATGTTATAGTCACCAATCAAGTTAAAAGTGAAAGAAGAAACATAATTGCTAGAATTGACATATGAAATTTCAGCAACCTTTTTCATAGCACTTTGCACATTAATTGATTCATTTAACATGATGTAATCCACAATATCATTAGGTGGTATTTTAGCAAGTACTTCCTTATGTGAAATCAAAACCACATGATTAAATTTCGAATTTAGGACATTATCACATGTAGATGGACTATCTATGCTTGTTAACTCACAAGAATCAACTAGCAATTTAGTGGGTTCACATAATTCAATACTTAAGAGGGGTAATACGAAATCAGCACCTTTATCAATAGCATCCTCCTCAGAATAATTAGGTACCAATTCAACTATCTCAAGTGGTGATGCAGGTTCTACTTGTTGTGGCTCCCTTTCTTCAAAAGTAACCTGCATATCACAAGAAACAAAACTATGCACAATGACATGCTCCTCCAATGGATGTGATGGTGGTGGTGGTGGTGCAGGTTGTACTATAGGCTCCCTTTCTTCAAAAGCAACCTGCACATCACAAGACACAACACTAGGAGTAGACATAGTTACATTAGTAGAAACAGCCTCGTAGGTCTTCTTAACCTCTACAGATCTCATAACCAATGGTTGATGTCTAATTCTTTTAAATGTTGTAGGACTTTCATGTATTATCCAATCTCTCTTTTTATTCCAAAAGAATTGTAAATCAGGATAATGGCTATCAAAATTAACCTTATAGGCATCGCACCAAAAATCACTCAACAAAAGGTGACAACAAGTAAATGCTCTAGGAAACACATGACACCTAAGTTGTATTGTTTTATCATAAATAGTTAACGGAACGAAAGTAGCATGAGTAATGGGAAGTGGAGCACCATTAGTTTTTAACATAAATGAAGTGCGAGTTGCATAAGATGTCAACTGTAATGCTTCAACAACCTCAATACTAACAAAACTATACCACCGTGTACCCTTATCAAGAGTAATAGCAACAGTACTACCATTGATGTCTCCGCTGAAGTGGAACAAATTTGGTGCAAGTATTCCACTAGAATCCTCCTCCCAGAAAACATCACTGCACACAGAAGAACTAGAAAACTCCATTGATTAACTTGTTAGTAACAAAATAACAATGGAATGTGGTGTTCTCTCACAACTCACTCAAAAATCTAGCAAGACAATAGATTATCTTACCGTTCCAAAGTGAATAGAAATACTTACCAACAAGTAGTGGCAACTAATATGCTTTGATGTGAAGAAGAGAATACCCAGGGTGCTAACAATCACAAGACAAACAAGGTATATGGTGGGGCTTGGAATGGTACCTAACAACACCAAAATAACAATCCTATTTGCTGTCCAATGTGATATAAAAAAAGCACGGGAAACACACACCAAGTATGGAGACAAATGTGGCAATGCAAATATATGGAGGAAATTTTGCAATGCACTGGAAAGACACTAGCCAAGCTCAAATAATAGTCAGGCACAAGATTGCTCAATGGTGTGTCAATATAGCAATGATGAAAACAGCTCCACAAATATATCAATGTATCTCAAGGCCTTTTTGCTTTTTCTCAATTCTGTTTTTCTCTTTTCTCTTTTTTTTTTTATACTTTTTACTGGCCAAATAACAACACTAGGAGCAATACTATCAAGTGGTAACAATGCTATGAACAATGTGACACAAATATGAGATAAAGAGCAGCCTGACAACGAGCAAAAGATAGCTAGTCTTATGGGTTATGGTACCTAATTTTGCTGTAGAATGGCTGTGGCTATGTCTCTCAAAGATATGGAGTGGAATTAAAGCGAAATTGTCAAAGAAACAGAGACTTACTGTGTGCTGTTTTGGAGGCGCAGGTGAAAATTGTTGTGAGGCACAAAATTGCGCGCGGTGTGTGTGGATATGGCTGCTTTGGCCGGTAGTGGTTTGGCGACACGGAACAGAAAACAGCAAACACTCTAGATCGAAACAGCACGCGCGGCTCACGGAAACAAGAACCGACAAAGTGGTCGGTGCGCTTTCGGTGCGCGTGGACGGCACGAAACGGCGGGTCCGTGTGTTGCGTTTGGCAGCGTCCACGGAAAGACAAATAACAGCGCTCAGGTGGTTTCGGTGGCTTAGAAACCGACCAGGACAAAGATTCGCGTGGATCTGCGCGTAGTGTGCCTGGAAAACCGACACCGCGTGGGAACCTGATGCTGTTTGTCGGCGTTTGAGGCAATCGCGCGCGGTGCGTGGAATTTGGAGCAGCACGGAACGCAAAACGAGTCCAACGCGTTTTCTATTTCAACACGGAACCAGGAGGACAGAGCGGATCACGGCGGTTACGAGGGCAAAGCCAGGAAACGCGCGCGTGGTTTCCGATGCCCGCGCGCGAGCAGCTCAACGCAGTACGATTGGCGGCGGCGTTCTTTTTTTTTCGGCTGGTAGCGTCACGCGGTTCCAACACGCGTTTTGGCGAATTGTGTGCGCGCGGAAAGATGGGCAAGGACTTTTGGTCGGTAGTAGATCGATGCGAGTGCGCGCGCACTTTGAGGAGGTGGACTACAGCGATTTTGCGGGACAGCTCTCAAGGAGAAAAGAACGCGCTGTCTGGCCTGTTTGGCCGGTAGCGAAACAACTTGCCAGGAGCGATACGTGGGCGGAACCAGGTGCGGATAGGAGGAGAGCTGCGCGATTTTGTTTTGGGGCAGCGATTGGGGCGCGTAGTCGTTGCCTGGAGCTACAGACTTCACGCGCGAGGTCGCTGACGCGTTTTGGCAGGTGACAGCTTTTTTTTTTTTTGCGGTGGATTTCGACGCGCGATAGGAGACTTGGCCGGTAGCGGATTGGACGCTGGCGGTGGAATTTGGCGGGGGGATTTGGTGGAGCACGCTGACGCGCCTGGTGGATCGAATCTACGTGGAATGAGGCCAGCGATTACCTAAGGCGGCGAAACAGAGAAATATGCGATTGCGGATTGGTGGGATTGCTTCCAATAGGACAGTACGCGCAGCAATTTTGGGCAGATATTTTTGGTGGGATTTTCGGTATAGATCTAAACAAAATATGAACTAGATGAACCCTAAAAAGATGAAAAAGAAAAACGGGAACGCAAATCAACAAGAAACAGCAACTAGTAGATGCAAATTGGTGTTGATCTAGGCTCTGGCAATGAACTACACTATTTTTGTGGGGCAATTTTCTGGATAGGTAATAAAAACACTCAAAGTAAAGGGAAATTTGATAGCTCACCGAGGCAACCTGTAAATCTGATACCAAGATGATAAGGGGTGGCCCAATCTTCTCAGTGAACTCACAGATACTCCAGTATGATAACTAGTGCGCCACTAAGAACTCTCCCGGCTGATCCCTGATGCCAACGCAAAAGATAGCAACCCCAAGGATATTCTCAACTCCACACTCTTGCACAAGTAATCCACCGACTACAAGTGGTTCTGTACCGTCTTATTCCCAGTGGAACAGCAGGTATCACGTAAAGTTTGCAGATGAACTTCCAGATGAAAGGCTTACAAGCAGTTTCAATCTAGAGGTCTAGGGTTTATGTTTTAACGTAGTCTAATCTATTCCACACGCAGGTGGTAGCTATATATGAGGGAGGGGTGCGGCCACAAGCTCCTTGCGCAAGCAATCCCTCTCCTACTCGACTAGGACTCCTATTTCCTAACACATATGGATACAAACCGACCCCACACACAAAGGGGTGCGGCCATATTGGTATACAGACCAATTGGACTCGTTTTGGAAACTGGCAGAAAACTATTCGTGGCTTGTTTCGGTCACCACGGCTTGCACGAGTCGAATTTCTTGATGGGGCCGGATCCATTGGAAAGCCCATCAAATTCCCTATCCGTATTGTGCTCGTTTGCTGTATTTGGAGCCCGTATGAAGAATCCATGACTATTTCAAATTCGGGACTCCTGGCAGTCCGAACTGAAACATTTATTCCTTGTTGTTGTTTTCCACGCTTCCTCCTCTTGCTCCTTGCTTCCTCTTCTCCATCCATGTTTGTGTTATTAATAAACCTAATCATACATAAGTTCATAGGCTTAGGTAGTATAACATTCTCATAAACACAAACACTATTTGTGAGGAAAGAATTCACCTTATCATAAACATCAGTGAGGCTTAATATTTCTTTCCAACTCAAGCATGAATAGACCTCATGGACCTCTATTATGTCCCTATCAAGGAGGGCGCCCACAAGGAAGCATCAATGCGCCACATTGAGTTCTAGTAGTAGTAGGATTGGTTTCCATACCAATATGGCCGCACCCTTTGTGTTTGGGTCGGTTTGTATCCAGTTGGTGTCCTAGTAGGAGTCCTAGTCCAATTAGGTTAGGTGCTTGCGCAAGGAGAGCCTTGTGGCCGCACCTGATGAGGACATGCCTAAGGATTATGTGATCACAAGAGAGTTGATAGAAGACCACATGAACATGGTGAAAACAATAAAGCAAGATGGTGAAAACAGTTCATAACAATTGTTATTTCAATAGAACAATTGTTATTCATCAAGATATGGGGATGGTGCCTCCACAAGATCAAATGCACTAAAGTGTGGAAAACAATGCCACATTGTTGTTTCACATTCATGGATGGACAAGGAAGGAGGAGGGCGCCCACAAGGAAGCATCAATGCGCCACATTGAGTTCTAGTAGTAGTAGGATTGGTTTCCATACCAATATGGCCGCACCCTTTGTGTTTGGGTCGGTTTGTATCCAGTTGGTGTCCTAGTAGGAGTCCTAGTCCAATTAGGTTAGGTGCTTGCGCAAGGAGAGCCTTGTGGCCGCACCCCCCCTATATTCTCCCCTTGGGGCGCATAGGAGGGTAGACTACGTTAAAACCAAAAACCCTAGACCTCTAGATTGAAACTGCTTGTAAGCCTTTCATCTGGAAGTTCATCTGCAAACTTTACGTGATACCTGCTGTTCCACTGGGAATAAGACGGTACAGAACCACTTGTAGTCGGTGGATTACTTGTGCAAGAGTGTGGAGTTGAGAATATCCATTGGGTTGCTATCTTTTGCATTGGCATCAGGGATCAGCCGGAGAGTTCTTAGTGGCGCACTAGTTATCAATTCAGAAGTTATCTGTGAGTTCACTGAGAAGATTGGGCCACCCCGTATCATCTTGGTATCAGATTTACAGGTTGCCTCGGTGAGCTATCAAATTTCCCTTTAGTTTTGAGTGTTTTTTATTCCTATCCAGAAAATTGCCCCACAAAAATAGTTCTAGTCATTGCCATAGCCTAGATATCACCTTAGTATCATTGCTTTTGCTGTCATTGTGTTAGATTTTGTGTTGCTTTTTATCTTTTTAGTTTTCATCTTTTCGGCTAGGGTTAGGGTTCTTTGTTCCCCTGGTCGAATTTCTATCAAAAACCACAAAAAAATCCCCTACTAGTTCCCTTGTGTTGATCCAATCCGAGTCCACTTCCAATTCCTACCGCGGCAGAGATTCGCTCGTTTTTCTGCCGTACCGCAACCCTAGCCGCACTCGGATTCCACCCGCACACCCTTACCAAATCGCTTCCGCCCACCGCATCACGCTTACCATAAGTTCCACCCGCGCGCTGCCGCGGCACGGTTTCGTTGCAAAACGCTGCCGCCACCCACCCGTTGCCGTAACCTACTCGGGATCGGATTCCACCAGCCGCGCGCCTACAAATCCTTCACCGAGCGCGTAACGCACCACACCACCACTCACCCTGCGCGCTGCCGCGGCACAGAAAGTGCGCAAATCGCTGCCGCCACCGTAAGCTGCTGCTGTGAGTTCTGCGCGCGCGCGCACTGGTTTTTCTGCTGTAACGCGGTTACCAATTCCTGTAACGCTAGCGTCCGCGCTGCCGTGGCAGAGAAAAGTGACAGTTTTGCTGCCGTGGACTGTTTTTGCTGCCGTGAGAGTTTGGAGGTAGTTTTTCACATAGAATCTTTTGCTCTTGTTTTTATTTTCCTGTTTTCATCTCTAGGACCAATACATCCATACCCTTGTGAACCTTAGCCACAGCCTTTCTACAGCATTCAAATAGGAACTTGCCCACAAGTATAGCTATTTTGTGCTCTGACAGGTTGCTCATATTTCATCACCACCATTGTGTTCACTTGTGTTTGGTTAATTATTGCTCCTAGCTTAGTGTAAGGCCATTGAAAAATTCAAAAAAATAGAAAAAGCAAAAAGTATAAAAAAAAAAGAGAAAAGAGAAAGTGCTAAAAGGCCATATTATTGCTATTGTTTACTAGTTGAGCTTGCCATTGTGACACTTGGTTTTTCATTGAGCAATCTTGTGCCTGTCAATTAAGAGCCTAGCTAGTGACTTTCTAGTGCATTGCAAAACTCATCCATATATTGCATTGCCACATTTGTCTCCATTGTGTGAGTTTCCTTGGGTATTTTATATCTTCACTAAGACAGCAAATAGGATTGTTACTTTGGTGATTGTTAGGTATCCATACCAAGCCCCACTAAATAACCTTGTTTGCCTTTGTGAGAGTTAAAAACCTGGGTATTCTCTTCTTCACACCAAAGTACTTTAATTGCCTCTACTTGTGGTAAGTATCTCTATTCACTTTGGAGTGGTAAGATATCCTATTGTCTTGCTAGATTTTTGAGTGAGTTGTGAGAGGCACCACAACCTATACTTGTTTCTATTACACTAACCTACTAATGGATCTTTCTAGTGGTGATCTTGTGCAGCAAAAGAAGGACCATAAGGAGGGAGTTAATTGGAGAGAGTATGAGGCTCTTAGAGATGTTTTGGCAAAAGAGATATTGGACAATCATAATGGACTCAAACAATTTGTTCAGGATGCATGTGATCCCTTATATGAGGCTCTCCAAGCTATGGAGACCAAGATGGAGGCCACACACAAATTGGCCGAGACTAATGGAGGGGAAGTGAGATCAATTCATGATTCTATTGCTCAAATGACTACTACCCTTGCTGGACTTCAAACCATGATTCAAACAAGAATGCCTCTTATTGATGATGACAATGCTAGTGTCCATAGTGATGCTATTAATGGAGTGGAAGCTATTGGTGCAAGAAATCAAGTTCATGGCCGAAATAGAGAGGAAAGAGGCCTAGGAGGATATAATGGCCGAAACCAAAATTTTGGAGAAAGAAGAATGCCAAACAATGTGGTGCAAGCTAATCCTAGAGAAGATGGTTTGAGTAAGCCTAAATTTTCTATTCCATCATTTAGCTTTGATAATATGGATGTGGAAGAATACTTGCTATGGGAGTTGAAGATGGAAAAATTATGGAGAATGCATGACTACAATGAGGATAGAAAGATCAAATTGGCTTCAAGTGAGTTTGATGGTTATGCTCTTAGATGGTGGGATGAGCTTTTGAGGAAGAGACAAGAAGATGGAGAATTGCCCATTGTCACTTGGAATAACATGAAGAGGATCATGAGAGATAGATTTGTTCCACCAAATTACATAAGGCAACAATTTGATCAATTGCAACAATTGAGGCAAGGAACTATGAGTGTTGATGCTTATTATCAAGAGATGGAACTAATTATGCAAAGAGCACGTGTGAGAGAACAATTGGAGCAAACAATGCAAAGATTCCTTTCGGGTTTGAACTACAAAATCAAAGGCATTGTGAGGCATCACCAATATCAAAATATACATGAGCTATTACATCATGCAAGGGAGGCCGAAGCACATATTCTTGAGGAAGCAAAAATTACCAATAGAACAAGGGATAGATTTCCATTGAGATCATCTACCACTCCTAGTACACCACCTCCACCAATTCCATCTTCCAGTTTTCGAGGTGATCCATCATCCAAACCCGAGCCTAGTGTGTCTAATACAAAGAAATCATCACATCCAGCAGCAAGTGCTTCAGGTTCTAGTGCTCCTACTACAAGGAATAGAGATATGACATGTCACACATGTGGAGGAAAAGGGCACTTCAAGAGGGATTGTCCAAATACAAAAGTGATGGTGATCAATGAGAATAATGAGTATGAAACAGGTGATGATGTTGATCCCAATGACCTTGATGATGATGATGGTTCTTTGAGTGATACTCCTTTGGATGCTTATGCTACTACTTTGCCATCTATTATATGCACACAAAATTCTTTGAGTGTGTTGCCTAGTCCTGAAAATCAAAGGTGCACTCTATTTCAAACAAAGGCTGTTATTGGTCCCAACATGGCTTGCAAAGTCATTATTGATGGAGGAAGTTGCAGAAATTTGGCTAGCAAAGAGTTATGTGCAAAACTCAATTTGAAATATATGCCACACCCTTCTCCTTATCATATCCAATGGTTGAGTAGCACGGGACAAATGAAGGTTTCTTTTATGGTGAGAGTGGAGTTCCAAATTGGACCTTACAAGGATGTCATTGAGTTTGATGTGGTGCCCATGACAGTTTGCCATCTTTTATTGGGAAGACCTTGGCAATTTGATAGAAGTGTGAAGCATGAAGGAAGAGCAAATACTTATGAGCTATATCATCATGGGAAGACTATTGTTTTGAGGCCCATGACTCCACAACAAATAAACAAGAGTCCCAATCCAAAATTGATATGAGAGTAGAAAAAGAAAGAGAGAAGGATGAGGGAACACCCAAAATTCAAGCCATGGAGAAGGAGAGCAACACCAATTCGAGTGGAAAGAGCCTTTTAACTAATGCCATAATTTTTCCTAGTGTTGTTTCTTGTGCACAGGTTGCTATTGAAGAAAGGGAGCACAAAGAAACATCACACAATTTGAAGGAATATGCCACGGATACAAGTATGTTTGCTTGTGATATGAAGGTTAGTTTTGAAGAAAGGGAGATACAACCTTCAAATACACAAGATATTGAGGAAATTATACCTACTACACATGAGGAGGTTAGTATTGATAAGGGTATGGATTTCGGTTTGATAACTACAAGTAGTGAATTATGTGATAATTTTCAACCATAAAACTTATAAATTCGAAATTTCACCATATGGTTTTTGTTTCACATAAAGAAGTACTTGCTATGATACCTTCTAGTGATATTATATACTATGACATGTTAAAAGAACCAATTAATATGAAATATGCTATGGATAAATTTGGTTATGATGATTCTAGCACATATGATAATAGTTTCAAAATTTACTTGATTGGTGATTATAATGTGGATAAAATTTTTATGATACATCACATGTGTGTTACTTATGCTAAAGTGGCCGAATTACATCATGTGTTCTCTTGGATAGATGATTATAGAGATGATATTATACCTATATTTATTTCACCACACTATTGGTTGGATACATGTACTAGTAAATTAAACTACACTTATATTTGCAATTTTGATTGCCATGAGATGAAAGAATATGATTTTTATGTGTGGTTTTCATACAAATTTCGTGGTCATATGATATATACACTATATTGTGTTTTGCTAACAACTAATGAGTACCATTATATATACATATATGGTGCATACACTTTGTTCTTTTTGTTTCTTCCACTTTCAGATTATCACAAGACGAGGACGTCTTGTCTTGAAGAAAGGGAGGATGATGAGGACATGCCTAAGGATTATGTGATCACAAGAGAGTTGATAGAAGACCACATGAACATGGTGAAAACAATAAAGCAAGATGGTGAAAACAGTTCATAACAATTGTTATTTCAATAGAACAATTGTTATTCATCAAGATATGGGGATGGTGCCTCCACAAGATCAAATGCACTAAAGTGTGGAAAACAATGCCACATTGTTGTTTCACATTCATGGATGGACAAGGAAGGAGGAGGGCGCCCACAAGGAAGCATCAATGCGCCACATTGAGTTCTAGTAGTAGTAGGATTGGTTTCCATACCAATATGGCCGCACCCTTTGTGTTTGGGTCGGTTTGTATCCAGTTGGTGTCCTAGTAGGAGTCCTAGTCCAATTAGGTTAGGTGCTTGCGCAAGGAGAGCCTTGTGGCCGCACCCCCCCTCATATATTCTCCCCTTGGGGCGCATAGGAGGGTAGACTACGTTAAAACCAAAAACCCTAGACCTCTAGATTGAAACTGCTTGTAAGCCTTTCATCTGGAAGTTCATCTGCAAACTTTACGTGATACCTGCTGTTCCACTGGGAATAAGACGGTACAGAACCACTTGTAGTCGGTGGATTACTTGTGCAAGAGTGTGGAGTTGAGAATATCCATTGGGTTGCTATCTTTTGCATTGGCATCAGGGATCAGCCGGAGAGTTCTTAGTGGCGCACTAGTTATCAATTCAGAAGTTATCTGTGAGTTCACTGAGAAGATTGGGCCACCCCGTATCAGCACCCCCCTCATATATACTCCCCTTGGGGCGCATAGGAGGGCAGACTACGATTGAGATAAACCAAAACCCTATAGCCCCTAGTTGAAACTGCTTGTTAGCCTTTCATACTGGAGGTTCATCTGCAAACTTTACGTGATACCTGCTGTTCCACTGGGAATAAGACGGTACAGTACCACTTGTAGTCGGTGGATTACTTGTGCAAGAGTGTGGAGTTGAGAATATCCATTGGGTTGCTATCTGTTGCATTGGCTTCAGGGATCAGCCGGAGAGTTCTTAGTGAGACACTAGTTATCTATTCAGAAGTTATCTGTGAGTTCACTGAGAAGATTGGGCCACCCCTTATCATCTTGGTATCAGAGCTACAGGTTGCCTCGGTGAGCTATCAATTTCCCTTTAGTTTGAGTGTTTTTTATACCTATCCAGAAAATTGCCCCACAAAAATAGTTATAGTTCTTGCCTTAGCCTAGATAATTATCTTAGTTTTCAATTCCTAGTGCTGTCTTTGTGTTAGATTTGTGTTGCTTTTTATCTTTTTAGTTTTCTTGTTTCGGCTAGGTTTAGGGTTCCTTTTCATCTAGTCGAATTTATATCCAAAAATACCAAAAAGATCCGCAGCTTTCCACCATATACATCCACCAATCCGATCCATCCTAGTAATCCTACCGTGACACCAAAACCCACCAAATTCCTGCCGCAACCCACCCCTAGTTGGACTCGGATTACTCCCACCCACCCGCAATTTTTCCCTCCGCTGCCACCCTCCTACTTGCTCTCGGACTCCCACCTTAACACGGTTACAAAACCCCCCCCGCAACCCGCAGCACACCACACCAATCTCCACCCGCGCGCCCACCGCCCACGGCAGAGAAATTCTGCCGTCGCTGCCGCGCCCACGTCTCAGCCGCGCATCGCCGTTTTCCCCGTAACGCGCTTACCAAAAGCCAAATCGCGCGCGCGCGCTCTGCCGCGGTACGGAAATAAGCAGTTTTCTGCCGTGATTGTCTGCCGCGGTACAATTTTGCCTCGTTTTGCTGCCGTAAGTTCCGGAAGCTGCTGTAAGTCTGCCGCGGTACGAAAAACCTCTGTTTTGCTGCCGTAGTGCCTGCCGTGGTAGAAATTTGAGCTGTTTTGCTGCCGTGAGCCCCTATTGCTGCCGTGAGTGTGTTTGAGCTCCAATTTCACCTAGATTTTTTCTGTTTTCTTTTATTTCCTGTTTTTCATCACTAGGACCATCACCTCCATACCTTGTGAACCATAGCCACAGCCTTTCTACAGCATTCAAATAGGAACTTTCCCACAAGTATAGCTATTTTGTGCTCTGACAGGCTGCTCATATTTCATCACCACCATTGTGTTCACTTGTGTTTGGTTTATTGTTGCTCCTAGCTTAGTGTAAGGCCATTGAAAAATTCAAAAAAATAGAAAAAGCAAAAGTATAAAAAAAAAAAAAGAGAAAAGAGAAAAGAGAAAAGAGAAAGTGCAAAAAGGCCATATCATTGCTATTGTTTACTAGTTGAGCTTGCCATTGTGACACTTGGTTTTTCTTTGAGCAATCTTGTGCCTGTCAATAAGAGCCTAGCTAGTGACTTTCTAGTGCATTGCAAAACTCCTCCATATATTGCATTGCCACATTTGTCTCCATTGTGTGAGTTTCCTTGGGTATTTTATATCTTCACTAAGACAGCAAATAGGATTGTTACTTTGGTGATTGTTAGGTATCCATACCAAGCCCCACTAAATAACCTTGTTTGCTTTTGTGAGAGTTAAAAACCTGGGTATTCTCTTCTTCACACCAAAGTACTTTAATTGCCTCTACTTGTGGTAAGTATCTCTATTCACTTTGGAGTGGTAAGATATCCTATTGTCTTGCTAGATTTTTGAGTGAGTTGTGAGAGGCACCACAACCTATACTTATTTCTATTACACTAACCTACTAATGGATCTTTCTAGTGGTGATCTTGTGCAGCAAAAGAAGGACCATAAAGAGGGAGTTAATTGGAGAGAGTATGAGGCTCTTAGGGATGTTTTGGCAAAGGAGATATTGGACAATCATAATGGACTCAAACAATTTGTTCAAGATGCATGTGATCCCTTATATGAGGCTCTCCAAGCTATGGAGACCAAGATGGAGGCCACACACAAATTGGCCGAAACTAATGGAGGGGAAGTGAGATCAATTCATGATTCTATTGCTCAAATGACTACTACCCTTGCTGGACTTCAAACCATGATTCAAACAAGGATGCCTCTTATTGATGATGACAATGCTAGTGTCCATAGTGATGCTAATAATGGAGTGGAAGCTATTGGTGCAAGAAATCAAGTTAATGGCCGAAATAGAGAGGAAAGAGGCCTAGGAGGATATAATGGCCGAAACCAAAATTTTGGAGAAAGAAGAATGCCAAACAATGTGGTGCAAGCTAATCCTAGAGAAGATGGTTTGAGTAAACCTAAATTTTCTATTCCATCATTTAGCTTTGATAATATGGATGTGGAAGAATACTTGTTATGGGAGTTGAAGATGGAAAAATTATGGAGAATGCATGAGTACAATGAGGATAGAAAGATCAAATTGGCTTCAAGTGAGTTTGATGGTTATGCTCTTAGATGGTGGGATGAGCTTTTGAGGAAGAGACAAGAAGATGGAGAATTGCCCATTGTCACTTGAATAATGAAGAGGATCATGAGAGATAGATTTGTTCCACCAAATTACATAAGGCAACAATTTGATCAATTGCAACAATTGAGGCAAGGAACTATGAGTGTTGATGCTTATTATCAAGAGATGGAACTAATTATGCAAAGAGCACGTGTGAGAGAACAATTGGAGCAAACAATGCAAAGATTCCTTTCGGGTTTGAACTACAAAATCAAAGGAATTGTGAGGCATCACCAATATCAAAATATCCATGAGCTATTACATCATGCAAGGGAGGCCGAAGCACATATTCTTGAGGAGGCAAAAATTACTAATAGAACATGGAATAGATTTCCATTGAGATCTACTACTCCTAGTACACCACCTCCACCAATTCCATCTTCCAGTTTCGAGGTGATCCATCATCCAAACCCGAGCCTAGTGTGTCTAATACAAGGAAATCATCACAGCAGCAAGTGCTTCAGGTTCTAGTGCTCCTACTACAAGGAATAGAGATATGACATGCCACACATGTGGAGGAAAAGGGCACTTCAAGAGGGATTGTCCAAATACAAAAGTGATGGTGATCAATGAGAATAATGAGTATGAAACAGGTGATGATGTTGATCCCAATGATCTTGATGATGATGATGGTTATTTGAGTGATACTCCTTTGGATGCTTATGCTACTACTTTGCCATCTATTATTTGCACACAAAATTCATTGAGTGTGGTGCCTAGTCCTGAAAATCAAAGGTGCACTTTATTTCAAACAAAGGCTGTTTTGGTCCCAACATGGCTTGCAAAGTCATTATTGATGGAGGAAGTTGCAGAAATTTGGCTAGCAAAGAGCTATGTGCAAAACTCAATTTGAAATATATGCCACACCCTTCTCCTTATCATATCCAATGGTTGAGTAGCACGGGACAAATGAAGGTTTCTTTTATGGTGAGAGTGGAGTTCCAAATTGGACCTTACAAGGATGTCATTGAGTTTGATGTGGTACCCATGACAGTTTGCCATCTTTATTGGGAAGACCTTGGCAATTTGATAGAAGTGTGAAGCATGAAGGAAGAGCAAATACCTATGAGCTATATCATCATGGGAAGACTATTGTTTTGAGGCCCATGACTCCACAACAAATAATACAAGAGTCCCAATCCAAAATTGATATGAGAGTGGAAAAAGAAAGAGAGAAGGATGAGGGAACACCAAAAAAATTCATGCTATGGAGAAGGAGAGCAATACCAATTCGAGTGGAAAGAGTCTTTTAACTAATGCCATAATTTTTCCTTGTGTTGTTTCTTGTGCACAGGTTGCTATTGAAGAAAGGGAGCACAAAGAACATCACACAATTTGGAGGAATATGCCACGGATACAAGTATGTTTGCTTGTGATATGAAGGTTAGTTTTGAAGAAAGGGAGATACAACCTTCAAATTCACAAGATATTGAGGAAATCATACCTACTACACATGAGGAGGTTAGTATTGATAAGGGTATGGATTTCGGTTTGGTAACTACAAGTAGTGAATTATGTGATAATTTTCAACCATATAAACTTATAATTCGAAATTTCACAATGTGGTTTTTTATTACACATAAAGAAGTACTTGCTATGATACCTTCTAGTGATATTATATATTATGACATGTTAAAAGAACCAATTAATATGAAATATGCTATGGATAAATTTGGTTATGATGATTCTAGCACATATGATAATGTTTCAAAATTTACTTGATTGGTGATTATAATGTGGATAAAAATTTTATGATACATCACATGTGTGTTACTTATGATAAAGTGGCCGAATTACATCATGTGTTCTCTTGGATAGATGATTATAGAGATGATACCTATGTTTCTTTCACCACACTATTGGTTGGCTACATGTACTAGTAAATCAAACTACATTATATTGCAATTTTGATTGCCATGAGATGAAAGAATATGATTTTTATATGTGGTTTTCATACAAATTTCGTGGTCATATGATATATACACTATTGTGTTTTGCTAACAACTAATGTGTACCATTATATATACATATATGGTGCATACACTTTGTTCTTTTGTTTCTTCCACTTTCAGATTATCACAAGACGAGGACGTCTTGTCTTGAAGAAAGGGAGGATGATGAGGACATGCCTAAGGATTATGTGATTACAAGAGAGTTGATAGAAGACCACATGAACATGGTGAAACAATAAAGCAAGATGGTGAAAACAGTTCATAACAATTGTTATTTCAATAGAACAATTGTTATTCATCAAGATATGGGGATGGTGCCTCCACAAGATCAAATGCACTAAAGTGTGGAAAACAATGCCACATTGTTGTTTCACATTCATGGATGGACAAGGAAGGAGGAGGGCGCCCACAAGGAAGCATCAATGCGCCACATTGAGTTTCTAGTAGTAGTAGGATTGGTTTCCATACCAATATGGCCGCCCTTTGTGTTTGGGTCGGTTTGTATCCAGTTGGTGTCCTAGTAGGAGTCCTAGTCCAATTAGGTTAGGTGCTTGCGCAAGGAGAGCCTTGTGGCCGCACCCCCCTCATATATACTCCCCTTGGGGCGCATAGGAGGGCAGACTACGATTGAGATAAACCAAAACCCTATAGCCCCTAGTTGAAACTGCTTGTTAGCCTTTCATACTGGAGGTTCATCTGCAAACTTTACGTGATACCTGCTGTTCCACTGGGAATAAGACGGTACAGTACCACTTGTAGTCGGTGGATTACTTGTGCAAGAGTGTGGAGTTGAGAATATCCATTGGGTTGCTATCTGTTGCATTGGCTTCAGGGATCAGCCGGAGAGTTCTTAGTGAGACACTAGTTATCTATTCAGAAGTTATCTGTGAGTTCACTGAGAAGATTGGGCCACCCCTTATCACATATAAACCAAATTTTGTCTTAAAAGCATTTTCCAAGGACTATAGTTTCAGATAGAGATGTCAAGTTCCAAGGACTATAGTTTCAGATAGAGATGTCAAGTTCATGAGTTACTTTTGGAAAACACTTTGGGGTAAGCTTGGCACCAAGTTATTATTTTCTACTACTTGCCACCCCCAAACTGATGGACAAACCGAGGTGGTTAATAGAACATTGTCCACATTGCTAAGAGGTATGATCAAAAAGAATTTGAAGGAGTGGGAGGAGTGTTTACCCCATGTGGAATTTGCTTACAATAGAGCTGTGCATTCAACTACTCAATTATGTCCTTTTGAGGTGGTGTATGGTTTCAAGCCAATTACTCCTCTTGACTTATTACCACTTCCTTTACATGAGAGAGTTAATATGGAGGCATCAAAGAGGGCTGATTTTGTGAAGAAGATTCGTGAGAAAACAAAAGAAGCAATTGAGAAGAAAGGAAAACATGTGGCTGAAAGAGTAAACAAGAAGAGAAAGGAACTTATATTTCGGCCAGGAGATATGGTTTGGGTACACTTCAGAAAAGATAGATTTCCAACATTGAGAAAGTCCAAGTTGATGCCTAGAGGAGCTGGTCCTTACAAAGTTATTTCAAGGATCAATGATAATGCATACAAGATTGACCTCCCAATTGATGAGTTTGGTGTTAGTAATTCTTTTAATGTGGCTGATTTGACACCTTACCATGGAGATGATTTAGCATCGAGGTCGATGCCTTTTCAAGAGGGGGAGGATGATGAGGACATCCCTAGCTTTCACCTATTGTTGAACATGAAGATCCTCCTATCAAAGCTAATGAAGTTAGAATTGGTCCAATGACAAGATCAAGAACCAAGCTATTACAACAACAGGTGAATTCACTCCTACTTGAATATAATGTTGATAATTGTGAGAGCTTTATACTACCTAAATCTTTGCATTTATGTATTCTTAGGTTTGTTGATAACACAAACATGAATGGAGATCATGGAGAGGAGCTACACAAGGATGAGCATGGACTTCAAGAGGAGATGGAAAACAAGTGCTAGCATGGTAAACAACAAATAACAATTGTTATCATGATAAGGGGATGGTGCCTCCACAAGATCAAATGCACCAAGTGTGGAAAACAATCCAATTATGTTATTCACACTCATACATGAACAAGGCAAGAGGAGGGCGCCCACAAGGAGCATCAATGCGCCATATACAAGACCTAGTTCAATTAGGATTGGTTTGTATACCAATTTGGCCGCCCCTTGTGTGGGGGTCGGTTTGTATATTTTGGTGTCCTAGTAGGAGTCCTAGTCCAATTAGGTTAGGTGCTTGCGCAAGGGGAGCCTTGTGGCCGCACCCCCTCTTATATACCCCTTGGGGCGCATAGGAGAGGGTAGACTACGATAAAACATAAACCCTAGACCTCTAGATTGAAACTGCTTGTAAGCCTTTCATCTGGAAGTTCATCTGCAAACTTTACGTGATACCTGCTGTTCCACTGGGAATAAGACGGTACAGAACCACTTGTAGTCGGTGGATTACTTGTGCAAGAGTGTGGAGTTGAGAATATCCATTGGGTTGCTATCTTTTGCATTGGCATCAGGGATCAGCCGGAGAGTTCTTAGTGGCGCACTAGTTATCAATTCAGAAGTTATCTGTGAGTTCACTGAGAAGATTGGGCCACCCCTTATCATCTGTATAGGTTGTGGTGCCTCTCACAACTCACTCAAAAATCTAGCAAGACAATAATATGATATGGGGTGGCCCAATCTTCTCAGTGAACTCACAGATAACTTCTGAATAGATAACTAGTGTCTCACTAAGAACTCTCCGGCTGATCCCTGAAGCCAATGCAACAGATAGCAACCCAATGGATATTCTCAACTCCACACTCTTGCACAAGTAATCCACCGACTACAAGTGGTACTGTACCGTCTTATTCCCAGTGGAACAGCAGGTATCACGTAAAGTTTGCAGATGAACCTCCAGTATGAAAGGCTAACAAGCAGTTTCAACTAGGGGCTATAGGGTTTTGGGTTTATCTCAATCGTAGTCTGCCCTCTCCTATGCGCCCCAAGGGGTATATAAGAGGGGGGGTGCGGCCACAAGGCTCCCCTTGCGCAAGCACCTAACCTAATTGGACTAGGACTCCTACTAGGACACCAAAATAGATACAAACCGACCCCCACACAAGGGGTGCGGCCAAATTGGTATACAAACCAATCCTAATTGAACTAGGTCTTGTATATGGCGCATTGATGCTCCTTGTGGGCGCCCTCCTCTTGCCTTGTTCATGTATGAGTGTGGAATAACATAATTGGCTTGTTTTCCACACTTGGTGCATTTGATCTTGTGGAGGCATCCCCATATCTTGATGAATAACAATTGTTCTATTGAATAACAATTGTTATGAACTGTTTTCACCATCTTGCTTTATTGTTTCACCATGTTCATGTGGTCTTCTATCAACTCTCTTGTGATCACATAATCCTTAGGCATGTCCTCATCATCCTCCCTTTCTTCAAGACAAGACGTCCTCGTCTTGTGATAATCTGAAAGTGGAAGAAACAAAAAGAACAAAGTGTATGCACCATATATGTATATATAATGGTACTCATTAGTTGTTAGCAAAACACAATATAGTGTGTATATATCATATGACCACAAAATTTGTATGAAAACCACACATAAAAATCATATTCTTTCATCTCATGGCAATCAAAATTGCAAATATAAGTGTAGTTTGATTTACTAGTACATGTATCCAACCAATAGTGTGGTGAAATAAACATAGGTATATATCATCTCTATAATCATCTATCCAAGAGAACACATGATGTAATTCGGCCACTTTAGCATAAGTAACACACATGTGATGTATCATAAAATTTTTATCCACATTTAATCACCAATCAAGTAAATTTTGAAACTATTATCATATGTGCTAGAATCATCATAACCAAATTTATCCATAGCATATTTCATATTAATTGGTTCTTTTAACATGTCATAGTATATAATCACTAGAAGGTATCATAGCAAGTACTTCTTTATGTGAAACAAAAACCATATGGTGAAATTTCGAATTTATAAGTTTATATGGTTGAAAATTATCACATAATTCACTACTTGTAGTTATCAAACCGAAATCCATACCCTTATCAATACTAACCTCCTCATGTGTAGTAGGTATAATTTCCTCAATATCTTGTGTATTTGAAGGTTGTATCTCCCTTTCTTCAAAACTAACCTTCCTATCACAAGCAAACATACTTGTATCCGTGGCATATTCCTCCAAATTGTGTGATGTTTCTTTGTGCTCCCTTTCTTCAATAGCAACCTGTGCACAAGAAACAACACTAGGAAAAATTATGGCATTAGTTAAAAGACTCTTTCCACTCGAATTGGTATTGCTCTCCTTCTCCATAGCATGAATTTTTGGTGTTCCCTCATCCTTCTCTCTTTCTTTTTCCACTCTCATATCAATTTTGGATTGGGACTCTTGTATTATTTGTTGTGGAGTCATGGGCCTCAAAACAATAGTCTTCCCATGATGATATAGCTCATAGGTATTTGCTCTTCCTTCATGCTTCACACTTCTATCAAATTGCCAAGGTCTTCCCAATAAAAGATGGCAAACTGTCATGGGTACCACATCAAACTCAATGACATCCTTGTAAGGTCCAATTTGGAACTCCACTCTCACCATAAAAGAACCTTCATTTGTCCCGTGCTACTCAACCATTGGATATGATAAGGAGAAGGGTGTGTCATATATTTCAAATTGAGTTTTGCACATAGCTCTTTGCTAGCCAAATTTCTGCAACTTCCTCCATCAATAATGACTTTGCAAGCCATGTTGGGACCAATAACAGCCTTTGTTTGAAATAAAGTGCACCTTTGATTTTCAGGACTAGGCACCACACTCAATGAATTTTGTGTGCAAATAATAGATGGCAAAGTAGTAGCATAAGCATCCAAAGGAGTATCACTCAAATAACCATCATCATCATCAAGATCATTGGGATCAACATCATCACCTGTTTCATACTCATTATTCTCATTGATCACCATCACTTTTGTATTTGGACAATCCCTCTTGAAGTGCCCTTTTCCTCCACATGTGTGGCATGTCATATCTCTATTCCTTGTAGTAGGAGCACTAGAACCTGAAGCACTTGCTGCTGGATGTGATAATTTCCTTGTATTAGACACATAGGCTCGGGTTTGGATGATGGATCACCTCGAAAACTGGAAGATGGAATTGGTGGAGGTGGTGTACTAGGAGTAGTAGATGATCTCAATGGAAATCTATTCCATGTTCTATTAGTAATTTTTGCCTCCTCAAGAATATGTGCTTCGGCCTCCCTTGCATGGTGTAATAGCTCATGGATATTTTGGTATTGATGATGCCTCACAATGCCTTTGATTTTGTAGTTCAAACCCGAAAGGAATCTTTGCATTGTTTGCTCCAATTGTTCTCTCACACGTGCCCTTTGCATAATTAGCTCCATCTCTTGATAATAAGCATCAACACTCATAGTTCCTTGCCTCAATTGTTGCAATTGATCAAATTGTTGCCTTATGTAATTTGGTGGAACAAATCTATCTCTCATGATCCTCTTCATGGTGTTCCAAGTGGCAATGGGCAATTCTCCATCTTCTTGTCTCTTCCTCAAAAGCTCATCCCACCATCTAAGAGCATAACCATCAAACTCACTTGAAGCCAATTTGATCTTTCTATCCTCATTGTACTCATGCATTCTCCATAGTTTTTCCATCTTCAACTCCCATAGCAAGTATTCTTCCACATCCATATTATCAAAGCTAAATGATGGAATAGAAAATTTAGGCTTACTCAAACCATCTTCTCTTGGATTAGCTTGCACCAAATTGTTTGGCATTCTTCTTTCTCCAAAATTTTGGTTTCGGCCATTATATCCTCCTAGGCCTCTTTCCTCTCTATTTCGGCCATGAACTTGATTTCTTGCACCAATAGCTTCCACTATTATTAGCATCACTATGGACACTAGCATTGTCATCATCAATAAGAGGCATTCTTGTTTGAATCATGGTTGAATTCCAGCAAGGGTAGTAGTCATTTGAGCAATAGAGTCATGAATTGATCTCACTTCCCCTCCATTAGTCTCGGCCAATTTGTGTGGCCTCCATCTTGGTCTCCATAGCTTGGAGAGCCTCTATAAGGGATCACATGCATCTTGAACAAATTGTTTGAGTCCATTATGATTGTCCACTATCTCCTTTGCCAAAACATCCCTAAGAGCCTCATACTCTCTCCAATTAACTCCCTCCTTATGGTCCTTCTTTTGCTGCACAAGATCACCACTAGAAAGATCCATTAGTAGGTTAGTGTAATAGAAACAAGTATAGGTTGTGGTGCCTCTCACAACTCACTCAAAAATCTAGCAAGACAATAGGATATCTTACCACTCCAAAGTGAATAGAGATACTTACCACAAGTAGAGGCAATTAAAGTACTTTGGTGTGAAGAAGAGAATACCCAGGTTTTTAACTCTCACAAAAGCAAACAAGGTTATTTAGTGGGGCTTGGTATGGATACCTAACAATCACCAAAGTAACAATCCTATTTGCTGTCTTAGTGAAGATATAAAATACCCAAGGAAACTCACACAATGGAGACAAATGTGGCAATGCAATATATGGATGAGTTTTGCAATGCACTAGAAAGTCACTAGCTAGGCTCTTATTGACAGGCACAAGATTGCTCAAAGAAAAACCAAGTGTCACAATGGCAAGCTCAACTAGTAAACAATAGCAATGATATGGCCTTTTAGCACTTTCTCTTTTCTCTTTTCTCTTTTTTTTTTTTTTTTTTTTGAATTTTACAATGGCCTTACACTAAGCTAGGAGCAATAATCAAGTGAACACAATGGTGGTGGTGAAATATGAGCAACCTGTCAGAGCACAAAATAGCTATACTTGTGGGCAAGTTCCTATTATAATGCTGTAGAAAGGCTGTGGCTAAGGTTCACAAGGGTACGGATATATTGGTCCTAGAGATGAAAACAGGAAAATAAAAGAGAAAACAGAAAAATCTATGTGAAAATCTAGCTAGAAAAGCTCACGGCAGCACTTAACCCTCACGGCAGGAAAACAGCTCAATTTGGAGCCACGGCAGAGTGTACGGCAGCCAAAACAGTCAAAAAACTGTGCCACGGCAGAGATTCAACAGCTCACGGCAGCAACAACTCCTCACGGCAGGAAAAACACGGTTTTGGTACCGCGGCGGCAGAATACGGCAGAGAAACACGCAGAAATCGTACCGCGGCAGAGCGCACTCGCGCGTTATGGCTGCTGGTAAGCGCGCTGCGGGGATTTGGCGCGGGCGCGTAAGACGTGGGCGCGGCAGCGTTTTTTGCGGTTTTTGGTACCGCGGCAGCGCGCTAGCGAGGCGATGGTGTGTTGCGCTGCGGGGCTCGGGGTGGATTTTGTAAGCGCGTTACGGTGCCAATCCGATAGCAGCTAGGGGCGGTAGCGGCAAGGTGGGAATCCGATGGTGAGTAGGGGAAGGCAGCGGTGGGTGGTTTGCGTGGGTGGGAAGGGAATCCGAGTTGGAGTGGGAAGTGGTGCGGCAGGATTTTGGCAAGTTTTGTGCGTGGTATGAGCACTATATGGATCGGATTGGTGGGTGTATAGGGGGGATAGTTGCGGCTTTTTGGTATTTTTGGATAGAAACTCGGCTAGATGAACAAAACCCTAAACCTAGCCGAAAAATATGAAACTAAAACGATAAAAAGCAACACAAATCTAACACAAAGACAGCACTAGTAATTGAAAACTAAGATGATCTAGGCTATGGCAAAAACTAAAACTATTTTTGTGGGGCAATTTTCTGGATAGGTATGAAAAACACTCAAACTAAAGGGAATTGATAGCTCACCGAGGCAACCTGTAAATCTGATACCAAGATGATATGGGGTGGCCCAATCTTCTCAGTGAACTCACAGATAACTTCTGAATAGATAACTAGTGTCTCACTAAGAACTCTCCGGCTGATCCCTGAAGCCAATGCAACAGATAGCAACCCAATGGATATTCTCAACTCCACACTCTTGCACAAGTAATCCACCGACTACAAGTGGTACTGTACGTCTTATTCCCAGTGGAACAGCAGGTATCACGTAAAGTTTGCAGATGAACCTCCAGTATGAAAGGCTAACAAGCAGTTTCAACTAGGGGCTATAGGGTTTTGGGTTTTATCTCAATCGTAGTCTGCCCTTCCTATGCGCCCCAAGGGGTATATAAGAGGGGGGGTGCGGCCACAAGGCTCCCCTTGCGCAAGCACCTAACCTAATTGGACTAGGACTCCTACTAGGACACCAAAATAGATACAAACCGACCCCCACACAAGGGGTGCGGCCAAATTGGTATACAAACCAATCCTAATTGAACTAGGTCTTGTATATGGCGCATTGATGCTCCTTGTGGGCGCCCTCCTCTTGCCTTGTTCATGTATGAGTGTGGAATAACATAATTGGCTTGTTTTCCACACTTGGTGCATTTGATCTTGTGGAGGCACCATCCCCATATCTTGATGAATAACAATTGTTCTATTGAATAACAATTGTTATGAACTGTTTTCACCATCTTGCTTTATTGTTTTCACCATGTTCATGTGGTCTTCTATCAACTCTCTTGTGATCACATAATCCTTAGGCATGTCCTCATCATAATATCTTACCACTCCAAAGTGAATAGAGATACTTACCACAAGTAGAGGCAATTAAAGTACTTTGGTGTGAAGAAGAGAATACCCAGGTTTTTAACTCTCACAAAAGCAAACAAGGTTATTTAGTGGGGCTTGGTATGGATACCTAACAATCACCAAAGTAACAATCCTATTTGCTGTCTTAGTGAAGATATAAAATACCCAAGGAAACTCACACAATGGAGACAAATGTGGCAAAGCAATATGTGGATGGAAATTTGCAATGCACTAGAAAGTCACTAGCTAGGCTCTTAATTGACAGGCACAAGATTGCTCAATGAAAAACCAAGTGTCACAATGGCAAGCTCAACTAGTAAACAATAGCAATGATATGGCCTTTTTGCACTTTCACTTTTCTCTTTTCTCTTTTCTATTTTTTTTTTATACTTTTTGCTTTTTCTATTTTTTTTTTGAATTTTTCAATGGCCTTACACTAAGCTAGGAGCAACAATTAACCAAACACAAGTGAACACAATGGTATTGATGAAAATTGAGCAACCTGTCAGAGCACAAAATAGCTATACTTGTGGGCAAGTTCCTATTAGAATGCTGTAGATAGGCTGTGGCTAAGGTTCACAAAGTATGGAGGTGATGGTCCTAGTGATGAAAAACAGGGAATAAAAGAAAGCACAAAAGAAAACTAGTGAAAAAAAAAGACTTAGAACACTCACGGCAGGAAACAGCACCCACGGCAGAGAAACAGGTGGTTTTTGTACCACGGCAGAGCTCACGGCAGCCAAAACGCTGGTTTTTCGTACCGCGGCAGAACTCACAGCAGCGCAGAGACTCACGGCAGCAAAAGTTGCGATTTTCGTACCGCGGCAGCACACGCGCGCGCGTTACAGCGATTGGTGTGCGTGTTACGGTGGAAAAGCAAGCGCGCGGGGGTTACGTGAGCGCGGCAGCAAACCCGTGCGTTTCTGTGCCGCGGCAGATCACGCGCGAGCACTTTGGTGTGGGTGTTACGGGCTCGGGTGGCACTTTTGTAAGGATGTTGCGGGGTAATCCGAGACCAACTAGGGCGCGGCAGCAGCACGTGGTATGGTATGTTTGCGGATATGGTAAGTGAGCTGCGATGGATAGGTGAGTTGGTAACCACGTGGGGGATGGAATCCGAGTGGAACTAGGGTGGGGGGGCAGCGGTGTATGATTGCGGTGGATAGGTATGAATCCGAAACCAACTAGAACTAGGGTTTTTGTGGTGCGGCTAGGTTAACTAGATGGAGGCGGATTGGATGGATGGATAGCAATATGGAGCGGATCTTTTTGGTATTTTTGATAGATATACGGCCAGGTGAACAAAGAACCCTAAACCTAGCCGAAAGTATGACAACTAAAAACGAGAAAAAGTAACACAAATCTAACACAAAGACAGCACTAGTAATTGAAACTAAGATGATATCTAGGCTATGGCAAAAACTAAAACTATTTTTGTGGGCCTTTTTCTGGATAGGAAATAAAACACTCAAACTAAAGGGTAAATTATGATAGCTCACCGAGGCAACCTGTAAATCTGATACCAAGATGATAAGGGGTGGCCCAATCTTCTCAGTGAACTCACAGATAACTTCTGAATTGATAACTAGTGCGCCACTAAGAACTCTCCGGCTGATCCCTGATGCCAATGCAAAAGATAGCAACCCAATGGATATTCTCAACTCCACACTCTTGCACAAGTAATCCACCGACTACAAGTGGTTCTGTACCGTCTTATTCCCAGTGGAACAGCAGGTATCACGTAAAGTTTGCAGATGAACTTCCAGATGAAAGGCTTACAAGCAGTTTCAATCTAGAGGTCTAGGGTTTATGTTTTATCGTAGTCTACCCTCTCCTATGCGCCCCAAGGGTATATAAGAGGGGGGGTGCGGCCACAAGGCTCCCCTTGCGCAAGCACCTAACCTAATTGGACTAGGACTCCTACTAGGACACCAAAATAGATACAAACCGACCCCACACAAGGGGTGCGGCCAAATTGGTATACAAACCAATCCTAATTGAACTAGGTCTTGTATATGGCGCATTGATGCTCCTTGTGGGCGCCCTCCTCTTGCCTTGTTCATGTATGAGTGTGGAATAACATAATTGGATTGTTTTCCACACTTGGTGCATTTGATCTTGTGGAGGCACCATCCCCTTATCATGATAACAATTGTTATTTGTTGTTTTCACCATGCTAGCACTTGTTTTCCATCTCCTCTTGAAGTCCATGCTCATCCTTGTGTAGCTCCTCTCCATGATCTCCATTCATGTTTGTGTTATCAACAAACCTAAGAATACATAAATGCAAAGATTTAGGTAGTATAAAGCTCTCACAATTATCAACATTATATTCAAGTAGGAGTGAATTCACCTGTTGTTGTAATAGCTTGGTTCTTGATCTTGTCATTGGACCAATTCTAACTTCATTAGCTTTGATAGGAGGATCTTCATGTTCAACAATAGGTGGAAAGCTAGGGATGTCCTCATCATATTTGAACAAGAATTCTACTACGAATGAATTTAGAATTAAATTTTAAGCAAGAAATTTACTAATAAAAAACCTAGTTAATTTATTTGAACAAGAATTCTACTAGGAATGAATTTAGAATTAAATTTTAAGCAAGAAATTTACTAATAAAAAACCTAGTTAACTTATTTGAACAAGAATTCTACTAGGAATGAATTTATAATTAAATTTTAAGCAAGACATTTACTAATAAAAAATTATTTAAGTTATTTGAACAAGAATTCTACTAGGAATGAATTTAGAAAAGTTTTGAGCAAGCAATTTACTATAAAAAACCTAGTTAAGTTATTTGAACAAGAATTCTACTACGAATGAATTTAGAATTAAATTTTAAGCAAGAAATTTTACTAATAAAAAACCTAGTTAAATTATTTGAACAAGAATTCTACTAGGAATGAATTTAGAATTAAATTTCAAGCAAGAAATTTACTAATAAAAACCTAGTTAATTTTTTTGAACAAGAATTCTACTAGGAATGAATTAGAATTAAATTTTAAGCAAGAATTTACTAATAAAAAACCTAGTTAATTATTTGAACAAGAATTCTACTAGGAATGAATTTATAATTAAATTTTAAGCAAGAAATTTACTAATAAAAAACTATTTAAGTTATTTGAACAAGAATTCTACTAGGAATGAATTTAGAATTAAATTTTAAGCAAGAAATTTACTAATAAAAAACCTAGTTAACTTATTTGAACAAGAATTCTACTAGGAATGAATTTAGAATTAAATTTTAAGCAAGAAATTTACTAATAAAAAACTATTTAAGTTATTTGAACAAGAATTCTACTAGGAATGAATTTAGAATTAAATTTTAAGCAAGAAATTTACTAATAAAAAACCTAGTTAATTTTATTTGAACAAGAATTCTACTAGGAATGAATTTATAATTAAATTTTAAGCAAGAAATTTACTAATAAAAAACCTAGTTAAGTTATTTGAACAAGAATTCTACTACGAATGAATTTTAGAATTAAATTTAAGCAAGAAATTTACTAATAAAAAACCTAGTTAATTTATTTGAACAAGAATTCTACTAGGAATGAATTTAGAATTAAATTTTAAGCAAGAAATTACTAATAAACCTAGTTAATTTATTTGAACAAGAATTCTACTAGGAATGAATTTAGAATTAAATTTTAAGCAAGAAATTTACTAATAAAAAACCTAGTTAACTTATTTGAACAAGAATTCTACTAGGAATGAATTTATAATTAAATTTTAAGCAAGAAATTTACTAATAAAAACTATTTAAGTTATTTGAACAAGAATTCTACTAGGAATGAATTTAGAATAAAAATTTTAGCAAGCAATTTACTAATAAAAAACCTAGTTAAGTTATTTGAACAAGAATTCTACTAGGAATGAATTTAGAATTAAATTTTAAGCAAGAAATTTACTAATAAAAACTATTTAAGTTATTTGAACAAGAATTCTACTAGGAATGAATTTATAATTAAATTTTAAGCAAGAAATTTACTAATAAAAACTATTTAAGTTATTTGAACAAGAATTCTACTTGGAATGAATTTAGAATAAATTTTTGAGCAAGCAATTTACTAATAAAAAACCTAGTTCTAGTTATTTGAACAAGAATTCTACTAGGAATGAATTTAGAATTAAATTTTAAGCTAGAAATTTACTAATAAAAAACTAGTTAAGTTATTTGAACAAGTATTCTACTAGGAATGAATTTAGAATTAAATTTTAAGCAAGAAATTTACTAATAAAAAACCTAGTTAATTTATTTGAACAAGAATTCTACTACGAATGAATTTAGAATTAAATTTTAAGCAAGAAATTTACTAATAAAAAACCAAGTTAAGTTATTTGAACAAGAATTACTAGGAATGAATTTAGAATTAATTTTAAGCAAGAAATTTACTAATAAAAAACCTAGGTTATTTGAACAAGAATTCTACTAGGAATGAATTTAGAATTAAATTTCAAGCAAGAAATTTACTAGTAAAACCTAGTTAATTTATTTGAACAAGAATTCTACTAGGAATGAATTTAGAATTAAATTTTAAGCAAGAAATTTACTAATAAAAAACCTAGTTAACTTATTTGAACAAGAATTCTACTAGGAATGAATTTAGAATAAAGTTTTGAGCAAGAAATTTACTAATAAAAAACCTAGTTAAGTTATTTGAACAAGAATTCTACTACGAATGAATTTGGAATTAAGTTTTAAGCAAGAAATTTTTAATAAAAAACCTAGTTAATTTATTTGAACAAGAATTCTACTAGGAATGAATTTAATTAAATTTTAAGCAAGAAATTACTAATAAAAAACTATTTAAGTTATTTGAACAAGAATTCACTAGGAATGAATTTAGAATAAAGTTTGAGCAAGCAATTTTATAAAAAACCTAGTTAAGTTATTTGAACAAGAATTCTACTAGGAATGAATTTAGAATTAAGTTTTAAGCAAGAAATTTACTAATAAAAAACCTAGTTAATTTATTTGAACAAGAATTCTACTAGGAATGAATTTAGAATTAAATTTTAAGCAAGAAATTTACTAATAAAAAACCTAGTTTAACTTATTTGAACAAGAATTCTACTAGGAATGAATTTATAATTAAATTTTAAGCAAGAAATTTACTATAAAAAAATTATTTAAGTTATTTGAACAAGAATTCTACTAGGAATGAATTTAGAATAAATTTTGAGCAAGCAATTTACTAATAAAAAACCTAGTTAAGTTATTTGAAGAATTCTACTACGAATGAATTTAGAATTAAATTTTAAGCAAGAAATTTACTAATAAAAAACCTAGTTAATTTATTTGAACAAGAATTCTACTAGGAATGAATTTAGAATTAAATTTTAAGCAAGAAATTTACTAATAAAAACCTAGTTAACTTATTTGAACAAGAATTCTACTAGGAATGAATTTTTAATTAAATTTTAAGCAAGAAATTTACTAATAAAAAATTATTTAAGTTATTTGACAAGAATTCTACTAGGAATGAATTTTAGAATAAAGTTTTGAGCAAGCAATTTACTAATAAAAAACCTAGTTAAGTTATTTGAACAAGAATTCTACTACGAATGAATTTAGAATTAAATTTTAAGCAAGAAATTTATAATAAAAAACCTAGTTAATTTATTTGAACAAGAATTCTACTAGGAATGAATTTAGAATTAAATTTCAGCAAGAAATTTACTAATAAAAAACCTAGTTAATTTATTTGAACAAGAATTCTACTAGGAATGAATTTAGAATTAAATTTTAAGCAAGAAATTTACTAATAAAAAACCTAGTTAACTTATTTGAAAGAATTCTACTAGGAATGAATTTATAATTAAATTTTAAGCAAGAAATTTACTAATAAAAAACTATTTAAGTTATTTGAACAAGAATTCTACTAGGAATGAATTTAGAATTAAATTTTAAGCAAGAAATTTACTAATAAAAAACCTAGTTAATTATTTGAACAAGAATTCTACTAGGAATGAATTTATAATTAAATTTTAAGCAAGAAATTTACTAATAAAAAACTATTTAAGTTATTTGAACAAGAATTCTACTAGGAATGAATTTAGAATTAAATTTTGAGCAAGCAATTTACTAATAAAAAACCTAGTTAAGTTATTTGAACAAGAATTCTACTACGAATGAATTAGAATTAATTTTAAGAAATTTACTAAAACCTAGTTAATTTATTTGAACAAGAATTCTAGGAATGAATTTAGAATTAAATTTTAAGCAAGAATTTACTAATAAAAAACCTAGTTAACTTATTTGAACAAGAATTCTACTAGGAATGAATTTATAATTAAATTTTAAGCAAGAAATTTAATAATAAAATTATTTAAGTTATTTGAACAAGAATTCTACTAGGAATGAATTTAGAATAAATTTTTAAGAAATTTACTAATAAAAACCTAGTTAAGTTATTTGAACAAGAATTCTACGAATGAATTTAGAATTAAATTTTAAGCAACAAATTTACTAATAAAACCTAGTTAATTTATTTGAACAAGAATTCTACTAGGAATGAATTTTAGAATTAAATTTTAAGCAAGAAATTTTACTAATAAAACCTAGTTAATTTATTTGAACAAGAATTCTACTAGGAATGAATTTAGAATTAAATTTTAAGCAAGAAATTTACTAATAAAAAACCTAGTTAACTTATTTGAACAAGAATTCTAGGAATGAATTTATAATTAAATTTTAAGCAAGAAATTTACTAATAAAAAAATATTTAAGTTATTTGAACAAGAATTCTACTAGGAATGAATTTTAGAATTAAAGTTTTGAGCAAGCAATTTACTAATAAAAAACCTAGTTAAGTTTATTTGAACAAGAATTTCTACTAGGAATGAATTTAGAATTAAATTTTAAGCAAGAAATTTACTAATAAAAAACCTAGTTAATTTATTTGAACAAGAATTCTACTAGGAATGAATTTAGAATTAAATTTTAAGCAAGAAATTTACTAATAAAACCTAGTTAACTTATTTGAACAAGAATTCTACTAGGAATGAATTTTAATTAAATTTTAAGCAAGAAATTTACTAATAAAAATTATTTAAGTTATTTGAACAAGAATTCTACTAGGAATGAATTTAGAATTAAATTTTAAGCAAGAAATTTACTAATAAAAAACCTAGTTAAGTTATTTGAACAAGAATTCTACTAGGAATGAATTTAGAATTAAATTTTAAGCAAGAAATTTACTAATAAAACCTAGTTAATTATTTGAACAAGAATTCTACTAGGAATGAATTTAGAATTATTTTAAGCAAGAAATTTACTAATAAAAAACCTAGTTAATTTATTTGAACAAGAATTCTACTAGGAATGAATTTAGAATTAAATTTTAAGCAAGAATTTACTAATAAAACCTAGTTTTTTGAACAAGAATTCTACTAGGAATGAATTTATAATTAATTTTAAGCAAGAAATTTAATAAAAAACTATTTAAGTTATTTGAACAAGAATTCTACTAGGAATGAATTTAGAATTAAATTTAAGCAAGAAATTTTACTAATAAAAACCTAGTTAACTTATTTGAACAAGAATTCTACTAGGAATGAATTTATAATTAAATTTTAAGCAAGAAATTTACTAATAAAAACTATTTAAGTTATTTGAACAAGAATTCTACTAGGAATGAATTTAGAATAAATTTTGAGCAAGCAATTTACTAATAAAACCTAGTTAATTATTTGAACAAGAATTCTACTACGAATGAATTTAGAATTAATTTTAAGCAAGAAATTTACTAATAAAAAACCTAGTTAATTTTATTTGAACAAGAATTCTACTAGGAATGAATTTTAGAATTAAATTTTAAGCAAGAAATTTACTAATAAAAAACCTAGTTAACTTATTTGAACAAGAATTCTACTAGGAATGAATTTATAATTAAATTTTAAGCAAGAAATTTACTAATAAAAATTATTTAAGTTATTTGAACAAGAATTCTACTAGGAATGAATTTAGAATAAAATTTTGAGCAAGCAATTTACTAATAAAAAACCTAGTTAAGTTATTTGAACAAGAATTCTACTACGAATGAATTTAGAATTAATTTTTTAAGCAACAAATTTACTAATAAAAAACCTAGTTAATTATTTGAACAAGAATTCTACTAGGAATGAATTTAGAATTAAATTTTAAGCAAGAAATTTACTAAAAAACCTAGTTAATTTATTTGAACAAGAATTCTACTAGGAATGAATTTAGAATTAAATTTTAAGCAAGAAATTTACTAATAAAAAACCTAGTTAATTATTTGAACAAGAATTACTAGGAATGAATTTATAATTAAATTTTAAGCAAGAAATTACTAATAAAAACTAGTTAAGTTATTTGAACAAGAATTCTACTAGGAATGAATTTAGAATTAAATTTTGAGCAAGCAATTACTATAAAAAACCTAGTTAAGTTATTTGAACAAGAATTCTAGGAATGAATTTAGAATTAAATTTTAAGCAAGAAATTTTACTAATAAAAAACCTAGTTAATTTATTTGAAAAAGAATTCTACTAGGAATGAATTTAGAATTAAATTTTAAGCAAATTTACTAATAAAAAACCTAGTTAACTTATTTGAACAAGAATTTCTAGGAATGAATTTATAATTAAATTTTAAGAGAATACTTAAAAAATTAGTTAAGTTATTTGAACAAGAATTCTACTAGGAATTTAGAATTAAATTTTGAGCAAGCAATTTACTAATAAAAAACCTAGTTAAGTTATTTGAACAAGAATTCTACTACGAATGAATTTAGAATTAAATTAAGCAAGAAATTTACTAATAAAAAACCTAGTTAATTTATTTGAACAAAATTCTACTAGGAATGAATTTAGAATTAAATTTTAAGCAAGAAATTTACTAATAAAAAACCTAGTTAATTATTTGAACAAGAATTCTACTAGGAATGAATTTATAATTAAATTTTAAGCAAATTTACTAATAAAAAATTATTTAAGTTATTTGAACAAGAATTCTACTAGGAATGAATTTAGAATAAATTTTAAGCAAGAAATTTACTAATAAAAAACCTAGTTAATTTATTTGAACAAGAATTCTACTAGGAATGAATTTAGAATTAAATTTTAGCAGAGAAATTTACTAATAAAAAACCTAGTTAACTTATTTGAACAAGAATTCTACTAGGAATGAATTTATAATTAATTTTAAGCAAGAAATTTACTAATAAAATTATTTCAGTTATTTGAACAAGAATTCTACTAGGAATGAATTTAGAATAAAATTTTAAGCAATTTACTAATAAAAAACCTAGTTAAGTTATTTGAACAAGAATTTTACTAGGAATGAATTTAGAATTAAATTTTAAGCAAGAAATTTACTAATAAAAACTATTTAAGTTATTTGAACAAGAATTCTACTAGGAATGAATTTAGAATTAAATTTTAAGCAAGAAATTTACTAATAAAAAACCTAGTTAAGTTATTTGAACAAGAATTCTACTAGGAATGAATTTAGAATTAAATTTTAAGCAAGAAATTTACTAATAAAAAACCTAGTTAAGTTTATTTGAACAAGAATTTACTACGAATGAATTTAGAATTAAATTTTAAGCAAGAAATTTTACTAATAAAAAACCTAGTTAATTTATTTGAACAAGAATTCTACTAGGAATGAATTTAGAATTAAATTTAAGCAAGAAATTTACTAATAAAAAACCTAGTTAAGTTATTTGAACAAGAATTCTACTAGGAATGAATTTAGAATTAAATTTTAAGCAAGAAATTTACTAATAAAAACCTAGTTAAGTTTATTTGAACAAGAATTCTACTAGGAATGAATTTTAGAATTAAATTTTAAGCAAGAAATTTACTAATAAAAAACCTAGTTAATTATTTGAACAAGAATTCTACTAGGAATGAATTTAGAATAAATTTTAAGCAAGAAATTTACTAATAAAAAACCTAGTTAAGTTATTTGAACAAGAATTCTACTAGGAATGAATTTAGAATTAAATTTTAAGCAAGAAATTTACTAATAAAAAACCTAGTTAATTTATTTGAACAAAATTCTACTAGGAATGAATTTAGAATTAAATTTTAAGCAAGAAATTTACTAATAAAAAACCTAGTTAATTATTTGAACAAGAATTCTACTAGGAATGAATTTATAATTAAATTTTAAGCAAGAAATTTACTAATAAAAAATTATTAAGTTATTTGAACAAGAATTCTACTAGGAATGAATTTAGAATAAATTTTGAGCAAGCAATTTACTAATAAAAACCTAGTTAAGTTTATTTGAACAAGAATTCTCTACGAATGAATTTAGAATTAAATTTTAAGCAAGAAATTTACTAAAAAACCTAGTTAATTTATTTGAACAAGAATTCTACTAGGAATGAATTTAGAATTAAATTTTAAGCAAGAAATTTACTAATAAAAAACCTAGTTAATTTATTTGAACAAGAATTCTACTAGGAATGAATTTAGAATTAAATTTTAAGCAAGAAATTTACTAATAAAAACCTAGTTAACTTATTTGAACAAGAATTCTACTAGGAATGAATTATAATTAAATTTTAAGCAAGAAATTACTAATAAAAAACTATTTAAGTTATTTGAACAAGAATTCTACTAGGAATGAATTTAGAATTAAATTTTAAGCAAGAAATTTACTAATAAAAAACCTAGTTAACTTATTTGAACAAGAATTCTACTAGGAATGAATTTATAATTAAATTTTAAGCAAGAAATTTACTAATAAAAAACTATTTAAGTTATTTGAACAAGAATTCTACTAGGAATGAATTTAGAATAAATTTTGAGCAAGCAATTTACTAATAAAAAACCTAGTTAAGTTATTTGAACAAGAATTCTACTAGGAATGAATTTAGAATTAAATTTTAAGCAAGAAATTTACTAATAAAAAACCTAGTTAATTATTTGAACAAGAATTCTACTAGGAATGAATTTAGAATTAAATTTTAAGCAAGAATTTACTAATAAAAAATTTAAGTTATTTGAACAAGAATTCTACTAGGAATGAATTTTAAAATTTTAAGCAAGAAATTTACTAATAAAAAACCTAGTTAAGTTATTTGAACAAGAATTCTACTAGGAATGAATTTAGAATTAAATTTTAAGCAAAAATTTACTAATAAAAAACCTAGTTAATTTATTTGAACAAGAATTCTACTAGGAATGAATTTTAGAATTAAATTTTAAGCAAGAAAATTTACTAATAAAAAACCTAGTTAATTTATTTGAACAAGAATTCTACTAGGAATGAATTTAGAATTAAATTTTAAGCAAGAAATTTACTAATAAAAAACCTAGTTAACTTATTTGAACAAGAATTCTACTAGGAATGAATTTATAATTAAATTTTAAGCAAGAAATTTACTAATAAAAAACTAGTTAAGTTATTTGAACAAGAATTCTACTAGGAATGAATTTAGAATAAATTTTAAGCAAGCAATTACTAATAAAAAACCTAGTTAAGTTATTTGAACAAGAATTCTACTAGGAATGAATTTAGAATTAAATTTTAAGCAAGAAATTTACTAATAAAAAACCTAGTTAATTTATTTGAACAAGAATTCTACTAGGAATGAATTTAGAATTAAATTTTAAGCAAGAAATTTACTAATAAAAAACCTAGTTAATTATTTGAACAAGAATTCTACTAGGAATGAATTTAGAATTAAATTTTAAGCAAGAAATTTACTAATAAAAAACCTAGTTAAGTTATTTGAACAAGAATTCTACTAGGAATGAATTTAGAATAAATTTTAAGCAAGAAATTTACTAATAAAAAACCTAGTTAAGTTATTTGAACAAGAATTCTACTAGGAATGAATTTAGAATTAAATTTTAAGCAAGAAATTTAATAAAAAACCTAGTTAATTTATTTGAAAAAATTCTACTAGGAATGAATTTAGAATTAAATTTTAAGCAAGAAATTTACTAATAAAAAACCTAGTTAACTTATTTGAACAAGAATTCTACTAGGAATGAATTTATAATTAAATTTTAAGCAAGATTTACTAATAAAAAATTATTTAAGTTTTGAACAAGAATTCTACTAGGAATGAATTTAGAATTAAATTTTAAGCAAGAAATTTACTAATAAAACCTAGTTAATTTATTTGAACAAGAATTCTACTAGGAATGAATTTAGAATTAAATTTTAAGCAAGAATTTACTAATAAAACCTAGTTAACTTATTTGAACAAGAATTCTACTAGGAATGAATTTATAATTAAATTTTAAGCAAGAAATTTACTAATATTAAGTTATTTGAACAAGAATTCTACTAGGAATGAATTTAGAATAAATTTTAAGCAAGCAATTTACTAATAAAAAACCTAGTTAAGTTATTTGAACAAGAATTCTACTAGGAATGAATTTAGAATTAAATTTTAAGCAAGAAATTTACTAATAAAAAACCTAGTTAAGTTATTTGAACAAAATTCTACTAGGAATGAATTTAGAATTAAATTTTAAGCAAGAAATTTACTAATAAAAAACCTAGTTAACTTATTTGAACAAGAATTCTACTAGGAATGAATTTATAATTAAATTTTAAGCAAGAAATTTACTAATAAAAAATATTTAAGTTATTTGAACAAGAATTCTACTAGGAATGAATTTAGAATTAAATTTTAAGCAAGAAATTTACTAATAAAAAACCTAGTTAAGTTATTTGAACAAGAATTCTACTAGGAATGAATTTAGAATTAAATTTAAGCAAGATTTACTAATAAAAAACCTAGTTTTATTTGAACAAGAATTCTACTAGGAATGAATTTAGAATTAAATTTAAGCAAGAAATTACTAATAAAAAACCTAGTTAACTTATTTGAACAAGAATTCTACTAGGAATGAATTTAGAATTAAATTTTAAGCAAGAAATTTACTAATAAAAAACTAGTTAAGTTATTTGAACAAGAATTCTACTAGGAATGAATTTAGAATTAAATTTTAAGCAAGAAATTTACTAATAAAAAAACCTAGTTAAGTTATTTGAACAAGAATTCTACTAGGAATGAATTTAGAATTAAATTTTAAGCAAGAAATTTACTAATAAAAAACCTAGTTAATTTATTTGAACAAGAATTCTACTAGGAATGAATTTAGAATTAAATTTTAAGCAAGAAATTTACTAATAAAAAACCTAGTTAATTTATTTGAACAAGAATTCTACTAGGAATGAATTTAGAATTAAATTTTAAGCAAGAATTTACTAATAAAAACCTAGTTAACTTATTTGAACAAGAATTCTACTAGGAATGAATTTATAATTAAATTTTAAGCAAGAAATTTACTAATAAAAAATATTAAGTTATTTGAACAAGAATTCTACTAGGAATGAATTTAGAATTAAATTTTAAGCAAGAAATTTACTAATAAAAAACCTAGTTAATTTATTTGAACAAGAATTCTACTAGGAATGAATTTATAATTAAATTTAAGCAAGAAATTTACTAATAAAAAACTATTTAAGTTATTTGAACAAGAATTCTACTAGGAATGAATTTAGAATTAAATTTTAAGCAAGAAATTTACTAATAAAAAACCTAGTTAACTTATTTGAACAAGAATTCTACTAGGAATGAATTTAGAATTAAATTTTAAGCAAGAAATTTACTAATAAAAAACCTAGTTAAGTTATTTGAACAAGAATTCTACTAGGAATGAATTTAGAATTAAATTTTAAGCAAGAAATTTACTAATAAAAAACCTAGTTAAGTTATTTGAACAAGAATTCTACTAGGAATGAATTTAGAATTAAATTTTAAGCAAGAAATTTACTAATAAAAAACCTAGTTAATTATTTGAACAAGAATTCTACTAGGAATGAATTTAGAATTAAATTTTAAGCAAGAATTTACTAATAAAAAACCTAGTTAATTTATTTGAACAAGAATTCTACTAGGAATGAATTTAGAATTAAATTTTAAGCAAGAAATTTACTAAAAAAAAATTATTTAAGTTATTTGAACAAGAATTCTACTAGGAATGAATTTAGAATTAAATTTTAAGCAAGAAATTTACTAATAAAAAACCTTAAGTTATTTGAACAAGAATTCTACGAATGAATTTAGAATTAAATTTTAAGCAAATTTACTAATAAAAAACCTAGTTAATTATTTGAACAAGAATTCTACTAGGAATGAATTTAGAATTAAATTTTAAGCAAGAAATTTACTAATAAAAACCTAGTTAATTATTTGAACAAGAATTCTACTAGGAATGAATTTAGAATTAAATTTTAAGCAAGAAATTTACTAATAAAAAACCTAGTTAATTTATTTGAACAAGAATTCTACTAGGAATGAATTTAGAATTAAATTTAAGCAAGAAATTTACTAATAAAAAACCTAGTTTTTATTTGAACAAGAATTCTACTAGGAATGAATTTAGAATTAAATTTTAAGCAAGAAATTTACTAATAAAAAACCTAGTTAAGTTATTTGAACAAGAATTCTACTAGGAATGAATTTAGAATTAAATTTTAAGCAAGAAATTTACTAATAAAAAACCTAGTTAATTTATTTGAACAAGAATTCTACTAGGAATGAATTTAGAATTAAATTTTAAGCAAGAATTTACTAATAAAAAACCTAGTTAATTATTTGAACAAGAATTCTACTAGGAATGAATTTATAATTAAATTTTAAGCAAGAAATTTACTAATAAAAAATTATTTAAGTTATTTGAACAAGAATTCTACTAGGAATGAATTTAGAATTAAATTTTAAGCAAGAAATTTACTAATAAAAAACCTAGTTAATTATTTGAACAAGAATTCTACGAATGAATTTAGAATTAAATTTTAAGCAAGAAATTTACTAATAAAAAACCTAGTTAATTTATTTGAACAAAAATTCTACTAGGAATGAATTTTAGAATTAAATTTTAAGCAAGAAATTTACTAATAAAAAACCTAGTTAACTTATTTGAACAAGAATTCTACTAGGAATGAATTTATAATTAAATTTTAAGCAAGAATTTACTAATAAAAATTAGTTAAGTTATTTGAACAAGAATTCTACTAGGAATGAATTTAGAATTAAATTTGAGCAAGAAATTTACTAAAAAAACCTAGTTAATTTATTTGAACAAGAATTCTACTAGGAATGAATTTAGAATTAAATTTTAAGCAAGAAATTTACTAATAAAAAACCTAGTTAACTTATTTGAACAAGAATTCTACTAGGAATGAATTTATAATTAAATTTTAAGCAAGAAATTTACTAATAAAAACTATTTAAGTTATTTGAACAAGAATTCTACTAGGAATGAATTTAGAATAAATTTTAAGCAAGAAATTTACTAATAAAAAACCTAGTTAAGTTATTTGAACAAGAATTCTACTAGGAATGAATTTAGAATTAAATTTTAAGCAAGAAATTTACTAATAAAAAACTAGTTAAGTTATTTGAACAAGTCTACTAGGAATGAATTTTAGAATTAAATTTTAAGCAAGAAATTTACTAATAAAAAACCTAGTTAATTATTTGAACAAGAATTCTACTAGGAATGAATTTAGAATTAAATTTTAAGCAAGATTTACTAATAAAAAACCTAGTTAAGTTATTTGAACAAGAATTCTACTAGGAATGAATTTAGAATTAAATTTTAAGCAAAAATTTACTAATAAAACCTAGTTAATTTATTTGAACAAGAATTCTACTAGGAATGAATTTAGAATTAAATTTAAGCAAGAAATTTACTAATAAAAACCTAGTTAATTTATTTGAACAAGAATTCTACTAGGAATGAATTTAGAATTAAATTTTAAGCAAGAATTTACTAATAAACCTAGTTAACTTATTTGAACAAGAATTCTACTAGGAATGAATTTATAATTAAATTTTAAGCAAGAAATTTACTAATAAAAAACTATTTAAGTTATTTGAACAAGAATTCTACTAGGAATGAATTAGAATTAAATTTTAAGCAAGAAATTTACTAATAAAAAACCTAGTTAAGTTATTTGAACAAGAATTCTACTAGGAATGAATTTAGAATTAAATTTTAAGCAAGATTTACTAATAAAAAACCTAGTTAATTTATTTGAACAAGAATTCTACTAGGAATGAATTTAGAATTAAATTTTAAGCAAGAAATTTACTAATAAAAAACCTAGTTAACTTATTTGAACAAGAATTCTACTAGGAATGAATTTAGAATTAAATTTTAAGCAAGAAATTTACTAATAAAAAATATTTAAGTTATTTGAACAAGAATTTACTATGAATTTATAATTAAATTTTAAGCAAGAAATTTACTAATAAAAACCTAGTTAAGTTATTTGAACAAGAATTCTACTAGGAATGAATTTAGAATTAAATTTTAAGCAAGAAATTTACTAATAAAAAACCTAGTTAATTTATTTGAACAAGAATTCTACTAGGAATGAATTTAGAATTAAATTTTAAGCAAGAAATTTACTAATAAAAAACCTAGTTAATTATTTGAACAAGAATTCTACTAGGAATGAATTTAGAATTAAATTTTAAGCAAGAAATTTACTAAAAAAACCTAGTTAAGTTATTTGAACAAGAATTCTACTAGGAATGAATTTAGAATTAAATTTTAAGCAAGAAATTTACTAATAAAAAACCTAGTTAATTTATTTGAACAAATTCTACTAGGAATGAATTTAGAATTAAATTTTAAGCAAGAAATTTACTAATAAAAAACCTAGTTAATTATTTGAACAAGAATTCTACTAGGAATGAATTTAATTAAATTTTAAGCAAGAAATTTACTAATAAAACTATTTAAGTTATTTGAACAAGAATTCTACTAGGAATGAATTTAGAATTAAATTTAAGCAAGAAATTTACTAATAAAAAACCTAGTTAAGTTATTTGAACAAGAATTCTACTAGAATGAATTTAGAATTAAATTTTAAGCAAGATTTACTAATAAAAAAACCTAGTTAAGTTATTTGAACAAGAATTCTACTAGGAATGAATTTAGAATTAAATTTTAAGCAAGAAATTTACTAATAAAAAACCTAGTTAATTATTTGAACAAGAATTCTACTAGGAATGAATTTAGAATTAAATTTTAAGCAAGAAATTTACTAATAAAAAACCTAGTTAAGTTATTTGAACAAGAATTCTACTAGGAATGAATTTAGAATTAAATTTTAAGCAAGAAATTTACTAATAAAAACCTAGTTAATTTATTTGAACAAGAATTCTACTAGGAATGAATTTAGAATTAAATTTTAAGCAAGAAATTTACTAATAAAAAACCTAGTTAATTATTTGAACAAGAATTCTACTAGGAATGAATTTAGAATTAAATTTTAAGCAAGAAATTTACTAATAAAAAACCTAGTTAAGTTATTTGAACAAGAATTCTACTAGGAATGAATTTAGAATTAAATTTTAAGCAAGAAATTTACTAATAAAAAACCTAGTTAATTTATTTGAACAAGAATTCTACTAGGAATGAATTTAGAATTAAATTTTAAGCAAGAAATTTACTAAAAAACCTAGTTAATTATTTGAACAAGAATTCTACTAGGAATGAATTTATAATTAAATTTTAAGCAAGAATTTACTAATAAAAAACCTATTTAAGTTATTTGAACAAGAATTCTACTAGGAATGAATTTAGAATTAAATTTTAAGCAAGAAATTTACTAATAAAAAACCTAGTTAAGTTATTTGAACAAGAATTCTACTCGAATGAATTTAGAATTAAATTTTAAGCAAGAAATTTACTAATAAAACCTAGTTAAGTTATTTGAACAAGAATTCTACTAGGAATGAATTTAGAATTAAATTTTAAGCAAGAAATTTACTAATAAAAAACCTAGTTAACTTATTTGAACAAGAATTCTACTAGGAATGAATTTAGAATTAAATTTTAAGCAAGAAATTTACTAATAAAAACCTAGTTAAGTTATTGAACAAGAATTCTACTAGGAATGAATTTAGAATTAAATTTTAAGCAAGAAATTTACTAATAAAAAACCTAGTTAAGTTATTTGAACAAGAATTCTACTAGGAATGAATTTAGAATTAAATTTTAAGCAAGAAATTTACTAATAAAAAACCTAGTTAAGTTATTTGAACAAGAATTCTACTAGGAATGAATTTAATTAAATTTTAAGCAAGAAATTTACTAATAAAAAACCTAGTTAAGTTATTTGAACAAGAATTCTACTAGGAATGAATTTAGAATTAAATTTTAAGCAAGAAATTTACTAATAAAAAACCTAGTTAACTTATTTGAACAAGAATTCTACTAGGAATGAATTTAGAATTAAATTTTAAGCAAGAAATTTACTAATAAAAAACCTAGTTAATTTATTTGAACAAGAATTCTACTAGGAATGAATTTAGAATTAATTTTAAGCAAGAATTTTACTAATAAAAAACCTAGTTAAGTTATTTGAACAAGAATTCTACTAGGAATGAATTTAGAATTAAATTTTAAGCAAGAAATTTACTAATAAAAAACCTAGTTAATTATTTGAACAAGAATTCTACTAGGAATGAATTTAGAATTAAATTTAAGCAAGAAATTTACTAATAAAAAACCTAGTTAAGTTATTTGAACAAGAATTCTACTAGGAATGAATTTAGAATTAAATTTTAAGCAAGAAATTTACTAATAAAAAACCTAGTTAATTTTATTTGAACAAGAATTCTACTAGGAATGAATTTAGAATTAAATTTTAAGCAAGAAATTTACTAATAAAAAACCTAGTTAAGTTATTTGAACAAGAATTCTACTAGGAATGAATTTAGAATTAAATTTAAGCAAGAAATTTACTAATAAAAAACCTAGTTAAGTTATTTGAACAAGAATTCTACTAGGAATGAATTTAGAATTAAATTTTAAGCAAGAAATTTTACTAATAAAAAATTAAGTTATTTGAACAAGAATTCTACTAGGAATGAATTTAGAATTAAATTTTAAGCAAGAAATTTACTAATAAAAAACCTAGTTAAGTTATTTGAACAAGAATTCTACTAGGAATGAATTTAGAATTAAATTTTAAGCAAGCAATTTACTAATAAAAAACCTAGTTAAGTTATTTGAACAAGAATTCTACTAGGAATGAATTTAGAATTAAATTTTAAGCAAGAAATTTACTAATAAAAAACTAGTTAAGTTATTTGAACAAGAATTCTACTAGGAATGAATTTAGAATTAAATTTTAAGCAAGAAATTTACTAATAAAAAACCTAGTTAATTATTTGAACAAGAATTCTACTAGGAATGAATTTAGAATTAAATTTTAAGCAAGAAATTTACTAATAAAAAAAATTTAAGTTATTTGAACAAGAATTCTACTAGGAATGAATTTAGAATTAAATTTTAAGCAAGAATTTACTAATAAAAAACCTAGTTAAGTTATTTGAACAAGAATTCTACTAGGAATGAATTTAGAATTAAATTTTAAGCAAGAAATTTACTAATAAAAAACCTAGTTAATTATTTGAACAAGAATTCTACTAGGAATGAATTTAGAATTAAATTTTAAGCAAGAAATTTACTAATAAAAAACTAGTTAATTATTTGAACAAGAATTCTACTAGGAATGAATTTAGAATTAAATTTTAAGCAAGAAATTTACTAATAAAAAACTAGTTAAGTTATTTGAACAAGAATTCTACTAGGAATGAATTTAGAATTAAATTTTAAGCAAGAAATTTACTAATAAAAACCTAGTTAAGTTATTTGAACAAGAATTCTACTAGGAATGAATTTAGAATTAAATTTTAAGCAAGAAATTTACTAATAAAAAACTAGTTAATTTATTTGAACAAGAATTCTACTAGGAATGAATTTAGAATTATTTTAAGCAAGAAATTTACTAATAAAAAACCTAGTTAATTTATTTGAACAAGAATTCTACTAGGAATGAATTTAGAATTAAATTTTAAGCAAGAAATTTACTAATAAAAAACCTAGTTAACTTATTTGAACAAGAATTCTACTAGGAATGAATTTAGAATTAAATTTTAAGCAAGAAATTTACTAATAAAAAACCTTTAAGTTATTTGAACAAGAATTCTACTAGGAATGAATTTAGAATTAAATTTTAAGCAAGAAATTTACTAATAAAAAACCTAGTTAACTTATTTGAACAAGAATTCTACTAGGAATGAATTTATAATTAAATTTTAAGCAAGAAATTTACTAATAAAAAACCTAGTTAAGTTATTTGAACAAGAATTCTACTAGGAATGAATTTAGAATTAAATTTTAAGCAAGAATTTACTAATAAAAAACCTAGTTAAGTTATTTGAACAAGAATTCTACTAGGAATGAATTTAGAATTAAATTTTAAGCAAGAAATTTACTAATAAAAAACCTAGTTAATTTATTTGAACAAGAATTCTACTAGGAATGAATTTAGAATTAAATTTTAAGCAAGAAATTTACTAATAAAAAACTAGTTAACTTATTTGAACAAGAATTCTACTAGGAATGAATTTAATTAAATTTTAAGCAAGAAATTTACTAATAAAAAATTAGTTAAGTTATTTGAACAAGAATTCTACTAGGAATGAATTTAAAAAATTAAGCAAGATTTACTAATAAAAAACCTAGTTAAGTTATTTGAACAAGAATTCTACTACGAATGAATTTAGAATTAAATTTTAAGCAAGAAATTTACTAATAAAAAACCTAGTTAATTTATTTGAACAAGAATTCTACTAGGAATGAATTTAGAATTAAATTTTAAGCAAGAAATTTACTAATAAACCTAGTTAATTTATTTGAACAAGAATTCTACTAGGAATGAATTTAGAATTAAATTTTAAGCAAGAAATTTACTAATAAAAAACCTAGTTAATTATTTGAACAAGAATTCTACTAGGAATGAATTTAGAATTAAATTTTAAGCAAGAAATTTACTAATAAAAAACCTAGTTAAGTTATTTGAACAAGAATTCTACTAGGAATGAATTTAGAATTAAATTTTAAGCAAGAAATTTACTAATAAAAAACCTAGTTAAGTTATTTGAACAAGAATTCTACTAGGAATGAATTTAGAATTAAATTTTAAGCAAGAAATTTACTAATAAAACCTAGTTAATTATTTGAACAAGAATTCTACTAGGAATGAATTTAGAATTAAATTTTAAGCAAGAAATTTATAAAAAACCTAGTTAATTATTTGAACAAGAATACTAGGAATGAATTTAATTAAATTTTAAGCAAGAATTTACTATAAAAAAGTTAAGTTATTTGAACAAGAATTCTACTAGGAATGAATTTAGAATTAAATTTTAAGCAAGAAATTTACTAATAAAAAACCTAGTTAAGTTTATTTGAACAAGAATTCTACTAGGAATGAATTTAGAATTAAATTTTAAGCAAGAAATTTACTAATAAAAAAACCTAGTTAATTTATTTGAACAAAGAATTCTACTAGGAATGAATTTAGAATTAAATTTTAAGCAAGAAATTTACTAATAAAAAACCTAGTTAATTATTTGAACAAGAATTCTACTAGGAATGAATTTAGAATTAAATTTTAAGCAAGAATTTACTAATAAAAAACCTAGTTAAGTTATTTGAACAAGAATTCTACTAGGAATGAATTTAGAAATTTTAAGCAAGAAATTTACTAATAAAAAACCTAGTTAATTTATTTGAACAAGAATTCTACTAGGAATGAATTTAGAATTAAATTTTAAGCAAGAAATTTACTAATAAAAAACCTAGTTAACTTATTTGAACAAGAATTCTACTAGGAATGAATTTATAATTAAATTTTAAGCAAGAAATTTACTAATAAAAAACTATTTAAGTTATTTGAACAAGAATTCTACTAGGAATGAATTTAGAATTAAATTTTAAGCAAGAAATTTACTAATAAAAAACCTAGTTAAGTTATTTGAACAAGAATTCTACTAGGAATGAATTTAGAATTAAATTTTAAGCAAGAAATTTACTAATAAAAAACCTAGTTAAGTTATTTGAACAAGAATTCTACTAGGAATGAATTTAGAATTAAATTTTAAGCAAGAAATTTACTAATAAAAAACCTAGTTAAGTTATTTGAACAAGAATTCTACTAGGAATGAATTTAGAATTAAATTTTAAGCAAAATTTACTAATAAAAAACCTAGTTAAGTTATTTGAACAAGAATTCTACTAGGAATGAATTTAGAATTAAATTTTAAGCAAGAAATTTACTAATAAAAACCTAGTTAATTTATTTGAACAAGAATACTAGGAATGAATTTAGAATTAAATTTTAAGCAAGAAATTTACTAATAAAAAACCTAGTTAATTTATTTGAACAAGAATTCTACTAGGAATGAATTTAGAATTAAATTTTAAGCAAGAAATTTACTAATAAAAACCTAGTTAAGTTATTTGAACAAGAATTCTACTAGGAATGAATTTAGAATTAAATTTTAAGCAAGAAATTTACTAATAAAAAAACTATTTAATTTGAACAAGAATTCTACTAGGAATGAATTTAGAATTAAATTTTAAGCAAGAAATTTACTAATAAAAAACCTAGTTAAGTTATTTGAACAAGAATTCTACTAGGAATGAATTTAGAATTAAATTTTAAGCAAGAAATTTACTAATAAAAAACCTAGTTAATTTATTTGAACAATTCTACTAGGAATGAATTTAGAATTAAATTTTAAGCAAGAAATTTACTAATAAAAAACCTAGTTAATTATTTGAACAAGAATTCTACTAGGAATGAATTTAGAATTAAATTTTAAGCAAGAAATTTACTAATAAAAACCTAGTTAAGTTATTTGAACAAGAATTCTACTAGGAATGAATTATAATTAAATTTTAAGCAAGAATTTACTAATAAAACCTAGTTAAGTTATTTGAACAAGAATTCTACTAGGAATGAATTTAGAATTAAATTTTAAGCAAGAAATTTACTAATAAAAAACCTAGTTAATTATTTGAACAAAGAATTCTACTAGGAATGAATTTAGAATTAAATTTTAAGCAAGAAATTTACTAATAAAAAACCTAGTTAATTTATTTGAACAAGAATTCTACTAGGAATGAATTTAATTAAATTTTAAGCAAGAATTTACTAATAAAAAACCTAGTTTATTTGAACAAGAATTCTACTAGGAATGAATTTAGAATTAAATTTTAAGCAAGAAATTTACTAATAAAAAACCTAGTTAATTATTTGAACAAGAATTCTACTAGGAATGAATTTAGAATTAAATTTTAAGCAAGAAATTTACTAATAAAAACCTAGTTAATTATTTGAACAAGAATTCTACTAGGAATGAATTTAGAATTAAATTTTAAGCAAGAAATTTACTAAAAACCTATTTAAGTTATTTGAACAAGAATTCTACTAGGAATGAATTTAGAATTAAATTTTAAGCAAGAAATTTACTAATAAAAAACCTAGTTAAGTTATTTGAACAAGAATTCTACTAGGAATGAATTTAGAATTAAATTTTAAGCAAGAAATTTACTAATAAAACCTAGTTAAGTTATTTGAACAAGAATTCTACTAGGAATGAATTTAGAATTAAATTTTAAGCAAGAAATTTACTAATAAAAAACCTAGTTAATTATTTGAACAAGAATTCTACTAGGAATGAATTTAGAATTAAATTTTAAGCAAGAATTTACTAATAAAAAACCTAGTTAAGTTATTTGAACAAGAATTCTACTAGGAATGAATTTAGAATTAAATTTTAAGCAAGAAATTTACTAATAAAAAACCTAGTTAATTTATTTGAACAAGAATTCTACTAGGAATGAATTTAGAATTAAATTTTAAGCAAGAAATTTACTAATAAAAAACCTAGTTAAGTTATTTGAACAAGAATTCTACTAGGAATGAATTTAGAATTAAATTTTAAGCAAGAAATTTACTAATAAAAAACCTAGTTAAGTTATTTGAACAAGAATTCTACTAGGAATGAATTTAGAATTAAATTTTAAGCAAGAAATTTACTAATAAAAAACCTAGTTAATTTATTTGAACAAGAATTCTACTAGGAATGAATTTAGAATTAAATTTTAAGCAAGAAATTTACTAATAAAAAACCTAGTTAATTATTTGAACAAGAATTCTACTAGGAATGAATTTAGAATTAAATTTTAAGCAAGAAATTTACTAATAAAAAACCTAGTTAAGTTATTTGAACAAGAATTCTACTAGGAATGAATTTAGAATTAAATTTTTAAGCAAGAAATTTACTAATAAAAAACCTAGTTAAGTTATTTGAACAAGAATTCTAGGAATGAATTTAGAATTAAATTTTAAGCAAGAAATTTACTAATAAAAAACCTAGTTAATTTATTTGAATTCTACTAGGAATGAATTTAGAATTAAATTTTAAGCAAGAAATTTACTAATAAAAAACCTAGTTAATTATTTGAACAAGAATTCTACTAGGAATGAATTTAGAATTAATTTTAAGCAAGAAATTTACTAATAAAAAACCTAGTTAAGTTATTTGAACAAGAATTCTACTAGGAATGAATTTAATTAAATTTTAAGCAAGAAATTTACTAATAAAAAACCTAGTTAAGTTATTTGAACAAGAATTCTACTAGGAATGAATTTAGAATTAAATTTAAGCAAGAAATTTACTAATAAAAAACCTAGTTAAGTTATTTGAACAAGAATTCTACTAGGAATGAATTTAGAATTAAATTTTAAGCAAGAAATTTACTAATAAAAAACCTAGTTAAGTTATTTGAACAAGAATTCTACTAGGAATGAATTTAGAATTAAATTTTAAGCAAGCAATTTACTAATAAAAAACCTAGTTAAGTTATTTGAACAAGAATTCTACTAAATGAATTTAGAATTAAATTTTAAGCAAGAAATTTACTAATAAAAAACCTAGTTAATTTATTTGAACAAGAATTCTACTAGGAATGAATTTAGAATTAAATTTTAAGCAAGAAATTACTAATAAAAACCTAGTTAAGTTATTTGAACAAGAATTCTACTAGGAATGAATTTAGAATTAAATTTTAAGCAAGAAATTTACTAATAAAAAACCTAGTTAAGTTATTTGAACAAGAATTCTACTAGGAATGAATTTATAATTAAATTTTAAGCAAGAAATTTACTAATAAAAAACCTAGTTAAGTTATTTGAACAAGAATTCTACTAGGAATGAATTTAGAATTAAATTTTAAGCAAGAAATTTACTAATAAAAAACCTAGTTAATTATTTGAACAAGAATTCTACTAGGAATGAATTTAGAATTAAATTTTAAGCAAGAAATTTACTAATAAAAAACCTAGTTAAGTTATTTGAACAAGAATTCTACTAGGAATGAATTTAGAATTAATTTAAGCAAGAAATTTACTAATAAAAAACCTAGTTAATTATTTGAACAAGAATTCTACTAGGAATGAATTAGAATTAAATTTTAAGCAAGAAATTTACTAATAAAAATATTAAGTTATTTGAACAAGAATTCTACTAGGAATGAATTTAGAATTAAATTTTAAGCAAGAAATTTACTAATAAAAAACCTAGTTAAGTTATTTGAACAAGAATTCTACTAGGAATGAATTTAGAATTAAATTTTAAGCAAGAAATTTACTAATAAAAAACCTAGTTAAGTTATTTGAACAAGAATTCTACTAGGAATGAATTTAGAATTAAATTTTAAGCAAGAAATTTACTAATAAAAAATAGTTAAGTTATTTGAACAAGAATTCTACTAGGAATGAATTTAGAATTAAATTTTAAGCAAGAAATTTACTAATAAAAAACCTAGTTAAGTTTTGAACAAGAATTCTACTAGGAATGAATTTAAATTAAATTTTAAGCAAGAAATTTACTAATAAAAAACCTAGTTAAGTTATTGAACAAGAATTCTACTAGGAATGAATTTAGAATTAAATTTTAAGCAAGAAATTTACTAATAAAAAACCTAGTTAAGTTATTTGAACAAGAATTCTACTAGGAATGAATTTAGAATTAAATTTTAAGCAAGAAATTTACTAATAAAAAACCTAGTTAATTTATTTGAACAAGAATTCTACTAGGAATGAATTTAGAATTAAATTTTAAGCAAGAAATTTACTAATAAAAAACTAGTTAAGTTATTTGAACAAGAATTCTACTAGGAATGAATTTAGAATTAAATTTTAAGCAAGAAATTTACTAATAAAAAACCTAGTTAAGTTATTTGAACAAGAATTCTACTAGGAATGAATTTAGAATTAAATTTTAAGCAAGAAATTTACTAATAAAAAACCTATTAAGTTATTTGAACAAGAATTCTACTAGGAATGAATTTAGAATTAAATTTTAAGCAAGAAATTTACTAATAAAAAACCTAGTTAATTATTTGAACAAGAATTCTACTAGGAATGAATTTAGAATTAAATTTTAAGCAAGAAATTTAATAAAAAACCTAGTTAATTTATTTGAACAAGAATTCTACTAGGAATGAATTTAGAATTAAATTTTAAGCAAGAAATTTACTAATAAAAAACCTAGTTAAGTTATTTGAACAAGAATTCTACTAGGAATGAATTTAGAATAAATTTTAAGCAAGAAATTTACTAATAAAAAACCTAGTTAAGTTATTTTGAACAAGAATTCTACTAGGAATGAATTTTAGAATTAAATTTTAAGCAAGAAATTTACTAATAAAAACCTAGTTAAGTTATTTGAACAAGAATTCTACTAGGAATGAATTTAGAATTAAATTTTAAGCAAGAAATTTACTATAAAAAACCTATTTTTTATTTGAACAAGAATTCTACTAGGAATGAATTTAGAATTAAATTTTAAGCAAGAAATTTACTAATAAAAAACCTAGTTAAGTTATTTGAACAAGAATTCTACTAGGAATGAATTTAGAATTAAATTTTAAGCAAGAAATTTACTAATAAAAAACCTAGTTAAGTTATTTGAACAAGAATTCTACTAGGAATGAATTTAGAATTAAATTTTAAGCAAGAAATTTACTAATAAAAAACCTAGTTAATTATTTGAACAAGAATTCTACTAGGAATGAATTTAGAATTAAATTTTAAGCAAGAAATTTACTAATAAAAAACCTATTAAGTTATTTGAACAAGAATTCTACTAGGAATGAATTTAGAATTAAATTTTAAGCAAGAAATTTACTAATAAAAAACCTAGTTAAGTTATTTGAACAAGAATTCTACTAGGAATGAATTTAGAATTAAATTTTAAGCAAGAAATTTACTAATAAAAAACCTAGTTAAGTTATTTGAACAAGAATTCTACTAGGAATGAATTTAGAAAATTTTAAGCAAGAAATTTACTAATAAAACCTAGTTAATTTATTTGAACAAGAATTCTACTAGGAATGAATTTAGAATTAAATTTTAAGCAAGAAATTTACTAATAAAAAACCTAGTTAAGTTATTTGAACAAGAATTCTACTAGGAATGAATTTAGAATTAAATTTTAAGCAAGAAATTTACTAATAAAAAACCTAGTTAAGTTATTTGAACAAGAATTCTACTAGGAATGAATTTAGAATTAAATTAAGCAAGAAATTTACTAATAAAAAACCTAGTTAATTATTTGAACAAGAATTCTACTAGGAATGAATTTAGAATTAAATTTTAAGCAAGAAATTTACTAATAAAAAACCTAGTTAAGTTATTTGAACAAGAATTCTACTAGGAATGAATTTAGAATTAAATTTTAAGCAAGAAATTACTAATAAAAAAACTAGTTAAGTTATTTGAACAAGAATTCTACTAGGAATGAATTTAGAATTAAATTTTAAGCAAGAAATTTACTAATAAAAAACCTAGTTAAGTTATTTGAACAAGAATTCTACTAGGAATGAATTTAGAATTAAATTTTAAGCAAGAAATTACTAATAAAAAACCTAGTTAATTTTGAACAAGAATTCTACTAGGAATGAATTTAGAATTAAATTTTAAGCAAGAAATTTACTAATAAAAAACCTAGTTAAGTTATTTGAACAAGAATTCTACTAGGAATGAATTTAGAATTAAATTTTAAGCAAGAAATTTACTAATAAAAAACCTAGTTAATTTATTTGAACAAGAATTCTAGGAATGAATTTAGAATTAAATTTTAAGCAAGAAATTTACTAATAAAAAACTAGTTAAGTTATTTGAACAAGAATTCTACTAGGAATGAATTTAGAATTAAATTTTAAGCAAGAAATTTACTAATAAAAAACCTAGTTAATTTATTTGAACAAGAATTCTACTAGGAAAATTTAGAATTAAATTTTAAGCAAGAAATTTACTAATAAAAAACCTAGTTAATTATTTGAACAAGAATTCTACTAGGAATGAATTTAGAATTAAATTTTAAGCAAGAAATTTACTAATAAAAAACCTAGTTAAGTTATTTGAACAAGAATTCTACTAGGAATGAATTTAGAATTAAATTTTAAGCAAGAAATTTACTAATAAAAAATAGTTAAGTTATTTGAACAAGAATTCTACTAGGAATGAATTTAGAATTAAATTTTAAGCAAGAAATTTACTAATAAAAAACTAGTTAACTTATTTGAACAAGAATTCTACTAGGAATGAATTTAGAATTAAATTTTAAGCAAGAATTTACTAATAAAAAACCTAGTTAAGTTATTTGAACAAGAATTCTACTAGGAATGAATTTAGAATTAAATTTTAAGCAAGAAATTTACTAATAAAAAACTAGTTAAGTTATTTGAACAAGAATTCTACTAGGAATGAATTTAGAATTAAATTTTAAGCAAGAAATTTACTAATAAAAAACCTAGTTAATTATTTGAACAAGAATTCTACTAGGAATGAATTTAGAATTAAATTTTAAGCAAGAAATTTACTAATAAAAAACCTATTAAGTTATTTGAACAAGAATTCTACTAGGAATGAATTTAGAATTAAATTTTAAGCAAGAAATTTACTAATAAAAAACCTAGTTAAGTTATTTGAACAAGAATTCTACTAGGAATGAATTTAGAATTAAATTTTAAGCAAGAAATTTATAAAAAAACCTAGTTAATTATTTGAACAAGAATTCTACTAGGAATGAATTTAGAATTAAATTTTAAGCAAGAAATTTACTAATAAAAAACCTAGTTAATTATTTGAACAAGAATTCTACTAGGAATGAATTAGAATTAAATTTTAAGCAAGAAATTTACTAATAAAAAACTAGTTAAGTTATTTGAACAAGAATTCTACTAGGAATGAATTTAGAATTAAATTTTAAGCAAGAAATTTACTAATAAAAACCTAGTTAACTTATTTGAACAAGAATTCTACTAGGAATGAATTTAGAATTAAATTTAAGCAAGAAATTTACTAATAAAAAACCTAGTTAAGTTATTTGAACAAGAATTCTACTAGGAATGAATTTAGAATTAATTTTAAGCAAGAAATTTACTAATAAAAAACCTAGTTAAGTTATTTGAACAAGAATTCTACTAGGAATGAATTTAGAATTAAATTAAGCAAGAAATTTACTAATAAAAAACCTAGTTAAGTTATTTGAAAGAATTCTACTAGGAATGAATTTAGAATTAAATTTTAAGCAAGAATTTACTAATAAAAAACCTAGTTAATTATTTGAACAAGAATTCTACTAGGAATGAATTTAGAATTAAATTTTAAGCAAGAAATTTACTAATAAAAACCTAGTTAATTTATTTGAACAAGAATTCTACTAGGAATGAATTTAGAATTAAATTTTAAGCAAATTTACTAATAAAAAACCTAGTTAAGTTATTTGAACAAGAATTCTACTAGGAATGAATTTAGAATTAAATTTTAAGCAAGAAATTTACTAATAAAAAACCTAGTTAATTATTTGAACAAGAATTCTACTAGGAATGAATTTAGAATTAAATTTTAAGCAAGAAATTTACTAATAAAAAACCTAGTTAACTTATTTGAACAAGAATTCTACTAGGAATGAATTTAGAATTAAATTTTAAGCAAGAAATTTACTAATAAAAAACCTAGTTAAGTTATTTGAACAAGAATTCTACTAGGAATGAATTTAGAATTAAATTTTAAGCAAGAAATTTACTAATAAAAACCTAGTTAAGTTATTTGAACAAGAATTCTACTAGGAATGAATTTAGAATTAAATTTTAAGCAAGAAATTTACTAATAAAAAACCTAGTTTTTTATTTGAACAAGAATTCTACTAGGAATGAATTTAGAATTAAATTTTAAGCAAGAAATTTACTAATAAAAAACCTAGTTAATATTTGAACAAGAATTCTACTAGGAATGAATTTATAATTAAATTTTAAGCAAGAAATTTACTAATAAAAAATAGTTAAGTTATTTGAACAAGAATTCTACTAGGAATGAATTTAGAATTAAATTTAAGCAAGAAATTTACTAATAAAAAATAGTTAAGTTATTTGAACAAGAATTCTACTAGGAATGAATTTAGAATTAAATTTTAAGCAAGAATTTACTAATAAAAAACCTAGTTAATTTATTTGAACAAGAATTCTACTAGGAATGAATTTAGAATTAAATTTTAAGCAAGAAATTTACTAATAAAAAACCTAGTTAAGTTATTTGAACAAGAATTCTACTAGGAATGAATTTAGAATTAAATTTTAAGCAAGAAATTTACTAATAAAAAACCTAGTTAAGTTATTTGAACAAGAATTCTACTAGGAATGAATTTAGAATTAAATTTTAAGCAAGAAATTTACTAATAAAAAACCTAGTTAATTATTTGAACAAGAATTCTACTAGGAATGAATTTAGAATTAAATTTTAAGCAAGAAATTTACTAATAAAAAACCTAGTTAAGTTATTTGAACAAGAATTCTACTAGGAATGAATTTAGAATTAAATTTTAAGCAAGAAATTTACTATAAAAAACTATTTAAGTTATTTGAACAAGAATTCTACTAGGAATGAATTTAGAATAAATTTTAAGCAAGAAATTTACTAATAAAAAACCTAGTTAAGTTATTTGAACAAGAATTCTACTAGGAATGAATTTAGAATTAAATTTTAAGCAAGAAATTTACTAATAAAAAACCTAGTTAATTATTTGAACAAGAATTCTACTAGGAATGAATTTAGAATTAAATTTAAGCAAGAAATTTACTAATAAAAAACCTAGTTAATTATTTGAACAAGAATTCTACTAGGAATGAATTTAGAATTAAATTTTAAGCAAGAAATTTACTAATAAAAAACTAGTTAAGTTATTTGAACAAGAATTCTACTAGGAATGAATTTAGAAAATTTTAAGCAAGAAATTTACTAATAAAAACCTAGTTAAGTTATTTGAACAAGAATTCTACTAGGAATGAATTTAGAATTAAATTTTAAGCAAGAAATTTACTAATAAAAAACCTAGTTAATTTATTTGAACAAGAATTCTACTAGGAATGAATTTAGAATTAAATTTTAAGCAAGAAATTTACTAATAAAAAACCTAGTTAATTATTTGAACAAGAATTCTACTAGGAATGAATTTAGAATTAAATTTTAAGCAAGAAATTTACTAATAAAAAACCTAGTTAACTTATTTGAACAAGAATTCTACTAGGAATGAATTTAGAATTAAATTTAAGCAAGAAATTTACTAATAAAAAACCTAGTTAAGTTATTTGAACAAGAATTCTACTAGGAATGAATTTAGAATTAAATTTTAAGCAAGAAATTTACTAATAAAAAACCTAGTTAATTTATTTGAACAAGAATTCTACTAGGAATGAATTTAAATTAAATTTTAAGCAAGAAATTTACTAATAAAAAACCTAGTTAAGTTATTTGAACAAGAATTCTACTAGGAATGAATTTAGAATTAAATTTTAAGCAAGAAATTTACTAATAAAAAACCTAGTTAAGTTATTTGAACAAGAATTCTACTAGGAATGAATTTAGAATTAAATTTTAAGCAAGAAATTTACTAATAAAAAACCTAGTTAATTATTTGAACAAGAATTCTACTAGGAATGAATTTAGAATTAAATTTTAAGCAAGAAATTTACTAATAAAAAACCTAGTTAATTATTTGAACAAGAATTCTACTAGGAATGAATTTAGAATTAAATTTTAAGCAAGAAATTTACTAATAAAAAATAGTTAAGTTATTTGAACAAGAATTCTACTAGGAATGAATTTAGAATTAAATTTTAAGCAAGAAATTTTACTAATAAAAACCTAGTTAAACTTATTTGAACAAGAATTCTACTAGGAATGAATTTAGAATTAAATTTTAAGCAAGAATTTACTAATAAAAAACCTAGTTAAGTTATTTGAACAAGAATTCTACTAGGAATGAATTTAGAATTAAATTTTAAGCAAGAAATTTACTAATAAAAAACCTAGTTAATTTATTTGAACAAGAATTCTACTAGGAATGAATTTAGAATTAAATTTTAAGCAAGAAATTTACTAATAAAAAACCTAGTTAAGTTATTTGAACAAGAATTCTACTAGGAATGAATTTAGAATAAATTTTAAGCAAGAAATTTACTAATAAAAAACCTAGTTAATTATTTGAACAAGAATTCTACTAGGAATGAATTTAGAATTAAATTTAAGCAAGAAATTTACTAATAAAAAACTATTTAAGTTATTTGAACAAGAATTCTACTAGGAATGAATTTTAGAATTAAATTTTAAGCAAGAAATTTACTAATAAAAAACCTAGTTAAGTTATTTGAACAAGAATTCTACTAGGAATGAATTTAGAATTAAATTTTAAGCAAGAAATTTACTAATAAAAAACTAGTTAAGTTATTTGAACAAGAATTCTACTAGGAATGAATTTTAGAATTAATTTTAAGCAAGAAATTTACTAATAAAAAACCTAGTTAAGTTATTTGAACAGAATTCTACTAGGAATGAATTTAGAATTAAATTTTAAGCAAGAAATTTACTAATAAAAAACCTAGTTAAGTTATTTGAACAAGAATTCTACTAGGAATGAATTTAGAATTAAATTTTAAGCAAGAAATTTACTAATAAAAAACCTAGTTAATTATTTGAACAAGAATTCTACTAGGAATGAATTTAGAATTAAATTTTAAGCAAGAAATTTACTAATAAAAAACCTAGTTAATTATTTGAACAAGAATTCTACTAGGAATGAATTTAGAATTAAATTTTAAGCAAGAAATTTACTAATAAAAAATAGTTAAGTTATTTGAACAAGAATTCTACTAGGAATGAATTTAGAATTAAATTTTAAGCAAGAAATTTACTAATAAAAAACCTAGTTAAGTTATTTGAACAAGAATTCTACTAGGAATGAATTTAGAATTAAATTTTAAGCAAGAAATTTACTAATAAAAAACCTAGTTAAGTTATTTGAACAAGAATTCTACTAGGAATGAATTTAGAATTAAATTTTAAGCAAGAAATTTACTAATAAAAAACCTAGTTAATTTATTTGAACAAGAATTCTACTAGGAATGAATTTAGAATTAAATTTTAAGCAAGAAATTTACTAATAAAAAACCTAGTTAACTTATTTGAACAAGAATTCTACTAGGAATGAATTTAATTAAATTTTAAGCAAGAAATTTACTAATAAAAACTAGTTAAGTTATTTGAACAAGAATTCTACTAGGAATGAATTTAGAATTAAATTTTAAGCAAGAAATTTACTAATAAAAAACCTAGTTAAGTTATTTGAACAAGAATTCTACTAGGAATGAATTTAGAATTAAATTTTAAGCAAGAAATTTACTAATAAAAAACCTAGTTAATTATTTGAACAAGAATTCTACTAGGAATGAATTTAGAATTAAATTTTAAGCAAGAAATTTACTAATAAAAACCTAGTTAAGTTATTTGAACAAGAATTCTACTAGGAATGAATTTAGAATTAAATTTTAAGCAAGAAATTTACTAATAAAAAACCTAGTTAATTATTTGAACAAGAATTCTACTAGGAATGAATTTAGAATTAAATTTTAAGCAAGAAATTTACTAATAAAAAACCTAGTTAAGTTATTTGAACAAGAATTCTACTAGGAATGAATTTAGAATTAAATTTTAAGCAAGAAATTTACTAATAAAAAAATAGTTAATTATTTGAACAAGAATTCTACTAGGAATGAATTTAGAATTAAATTTTAAGCAAGAAATTTACTAATAAAAAACCTAGTTAAGTTATTTGAACAAGAATTCTACTAGGAATGAATTTAGAATTAAATTTTAAGCAAGAAATTTACTAATAAAAAACCTAGTTAATTATTTGAACAAGAATTCTACTAGGAATGAATTTAGAATTAAATTTTAAGCAAGAAATTTACTAATAAAAAACCTAGTTAATTATTTGAACAAGAATTCTACTAGGAATGAATTTAGAATTAAATTTTAAGCAAGAAATTTACTAATAAAAAACCTAGTTAATTATTTGAACAAGAATTCTACTAGGAATGAATTTAGAATTAAATTTTAAGCAAGAAATTTACTAATAAAAACCTAGTTAAGTTATTTGAACAAGAATTCTACTAGGAATGAATTTAGAATTAAATTTTAAGCAAGAAATTTACTAATAAAAAACCTAGTTAAGTTATTTGAACAAGAATTCTACTAGGAATGAATTTAGAATTAAATTTTAAGCAAGAAATTTACTAATAAAAAACCTAGTTAATTTATTTGAACAAGAATTCTACTAGGAATGAATTTAGAATTAAATTTTAAGCAAGAAATTTACTAATAAAAAACCTAGTTAAGTTATTTGAACAAGAATTCTACTAGGAATGAATTTAGAATTAAATTTTAAGCAAGAAATTTACTAATAAAAACCTAGTTAAGTTATTTGAACAAGAATTCTACTAGGAATGAATTTAGAATTAAATTTTAAGCAAGAAATTTACTAATAAAAAACCTAGTTAATTTATTTGAACAAGAATTCTACTAGGAATTTAGAATTAAATTTTAAGCAAGAAATTTACTAATAAAAAACCTAGTTAATTATTTGAACAAGAATTCTACTAGGAATGAATTTAGAATTAAATTTTAAGCAAGAAATTTACTAATAAAAAACTAGTTAAGTTATTTGAACAAGAATTCTACTAGGAATGAATTTAGAATTAAATTTTAAGCAAGAAATTTACTAATAAAAAACCTAGTTAATTATTTGAACAAGAATTCTACTAGGAATGAATTTAGAATTAAATTTTAAGCAAGAAATTTACTAATAAAAAACCTAGTTAATTATTTGAACAAGAATTCTACTAGGAATGAATTTAGAATTAAATTTTAAGCAAGAAATTTACTAATAAAAACCTAGTTAAGTTATTTGAACAAGAATTCTACTAGGAATGAATTTAGAATTAAATTTTAAGCAAGAAATTTACTAATAAAAAACCTAGTTAAGTTATTTGAACAAGAATTCTACTAGGAATGAATTTAGAATTAAATTTTAAGCAAGAAATTTACTAATAAAAAACCTAGTTAATTATTTGAACAAGAATTCTACTAGGAATGAATTTAGAATTAAATTTTAAGCAAGAAATTTACTAATAAAAAACCTAGTTAAGTTATTTGAACAAGAATTCTACTAGGAATGAATTTAGAATTAAATTTTAAGCAAGAAATTTACTAATAAAAAACCTAGTTAAGTTATTTGAACAAGAATTCTACTAGGAATGAATTTAGAATTAAATTTTAAGCAAGAAATTTACTAATAAAAAACCTAGTTAAGTTATTTGAACAAGAATTCTACTAGGAATGAATTTAGAATTAAATTTTAAGCAAGAAATTTACTAATAAAAAACCTAGTTAATTATTTGAACAAGAATTCTACTAGGAATGAATTTAGAATTAAATTTTAAGCAAGAAATTTACTAATAAAAAACCTAGTTAATTATTTGAACAAGAATTCTACTAGGAATGAATTTAGAATTAAATTTTAAGCAAGAAATTTACTAATAAAAAACCTAGTTAAGTTATTTGAACAAGAATTCTACTAGGAATGAATTTAGAATTAAATTTTAAGCAAGAAATTTACTAATAAAAAAACCTAGTTAATTTATTTGAACAAGAATTCTACTAGGAATGAATTTAGAATTAAATTTTAAGCAAGAAATTTACTAATAAAAAACCTAGTTAATTATTTGAACAAGAATTCTACTAGGAATGAATTTAGAATTAAATTTTAAGCAAGAATTTACTAATAAAAAACCTAGTTAAGTTATTTGAACAAGAATTCTACGAATGAATTTAGAATTAAATTTTAAGCAAGAAATTTACTAATAAAAACCTAGTTAATTATTTGAACAAGAATTCTACTAGGAATGAATTTAGAATTAAATTTTAAGCAAGAAATTTACTAATAAAAAACCTAGTTAATTATTTGAACAAGAATTCTACTAGGAATGAATTTAGAATTAAATTTTAAGCAAGAAATTTACTAATAAAAAACTAGTTAAGTTATTTGAACAAGAATTCTACTAGGAATGAATTTAGAATTAAATTTTAAGCAAGAAATTTACTAATAAAAAACCTAGTTAAGTTATTTGAACAAGAATTCTACTAGGAATGAATTTAGAATTAAATTTTAAGCAAGAAATTTACTAATAAAAAACCTAGTTAATTATTTGAACAAGAATTCTACTAGGAATGAATTTAGAATTAAATTTTAAGCAAGAAATTTACTAATAAAAAACCTAGTTAATTATTTGAACAAGAATTCTACTAGGAATGAATTTAGAATTAAATTTTAAGCAAGAAATTTACTAATAAAAAACCTAGTTAATTATTTGAACAAGAATTCTACTAGGAATGAATTTAGAATTAAATTTTAAGCAAGAAATTTACTAATAAAAAACCTAGTTAAGTTATTTGAACAAGAATTCTACTAGGAATGAATTTAGAATTAAATTTTAAGAAATTTACTAATAAAAAACCTAGTTAAGTTATTTGAACAAGAATTCTACTAGGAATGAATTTAGAATTAAATTTTAAGCAAGAAATTTACTAATAAAAAACCTAGTTAATTATTTGAACAAGAATTCTACTAGGAATGAATTTAGAATTAAATTTTAAGCAAGAAATTTACTAATAAAAAACCTAGTTAACTTATTTGAACAAGAATTCTACTAGGAATGAATTTAGAATTAAATTTTAAGCAAGAAATTTACTAATAAAAAACCTAGTTAAGTTATTTGAACAAGAATTCTACTAGGAATGAATTTAGAATTAAATTTTAAGCAAGAAATTTACTAATAAAAAACCTAGTTAATTTATTTGAACAAGAATTCTACTAGGAATGAATTTAGAATTAAATTTTAAGCAAGAAATTTACTAATAAAAAACCTAGTTAAGTTATTTGAACAAGAATTCTACTAGGAATGAATTTAGAATTAAATTTTAAGCAAGAAATTTACTAATAAAAAACCTAGTTAAGTTATTTGAACAAGAATTCTACTAGGAATGAATTTAGAATTAAATTTTAAGCAAGAAATTTACTAATAAAAAACCTAGTTAATTATTTGAACAAGAATTCTACTAGGAATGAATTTAGAATTAAATTTTAAGCAAGAAATTTACTAATAAAAAACCTAGTTAACTTATTTGAACAAGAATTCTACTAGGAATGAATTTAGAATTAAATTTTAAGCAAGAAATTTACTAATAAAAAACCTAGTTAAGTTATTTGAACAAGAATTCTACTAGGAATGAATTTAGAATTAAATTTTAAGCAAGAAATTTACTAATAAAAAACCTAGTTAAGTTATTTGAACAAGAATTCTACTAGGAATGAATTTAGAATTAAATTTTAAGCAAGAAATTTACTAATAAAAAACCTAGTTAATTATTTGAACAAGAATTCTACTAGGAATGAATTTAGAATTAAATTTTAAGCAAGAAATTTACTAATAAAAAACCTAGTTAATTATTTGAACAAGAATTCTACTAGGAATGAATTTAGAATTAAATTTTAAGCAAGAAATTTACTAATAAAAAATTTTTATTTGAACAAGAATTCTACTAGGAATGAATTTAGAATTAAATTTTTAAGCAAGAAATTTACTAATAAAAAACCTAGTTAATTATTTGAACAAGAATCTACTAGGAATGAATTTAGAATTAAATTTTAAGCAAGAAATTTACTAATAAAAAACCTAGTTAATTATTTGAACAAGAATTCTACTAGGAATGAATTTAGAATTAAATTTTAAGCAAGAAATTTACTAATAAAAAACCTAGTTAAGTTATTTGAACAAGAATTCTACTAGGAATGAATTTAGAATTAAATTTTAAGCAAGAAATTTACTAATAAAAAACCTAGTTAATTATTTGAACAAGAATTCTACTAGGAATGAATTTAGAATTAAATTTTAAGCAAGAAATTTACTAATAAAAAACCTAGTTAATTATTTGAACAAGAATTCTACTAGGAATGAATTTAGAATTAAATTTTAAGCAAGAAATTTACTAATAAAAAACCTAGTTAACTTATTTGAACAAGAATTCTACTAGGAATGAATTTAGAATTAAATTTTAAGCAAGAAATTTACTAATAAAAAACTAGTTAAGTTATTTGAACAAGAATTCTACTAGGAATGAATTTAGAATTAAATTTTAAGCAAGAAATTTACTAATAAAAAACCTAGTTAAGTTATTTGAACAAGAATTCTACTAAATGAATTTAGAATTAAATTTTAAGCAAGAAATTTACTAATAAAAAACCTAGTTAATTTATTTGAACAAGAATTCTACTAGGAATGAATTTAGAATTAAATTTTAAGCAAGAAATTTACTAATAAAAACCTAGTTAAGTTATTTGAACAAGAATTCTACTAGGAATGAATTTAGAATTAAATTTTAAGCAAGAAATTTACTAATAAAAAACCTAGTTAAGTTATTTGAACAAGAATTCTACTAGGAATGAATTTAGAATTAAATTTTAAGCAAGAAATTTACTAATAAAAAACCTAGTTAAGTTATTTGAACAAGAATTCTACTAGGAATGAATTTAGAATTAAATTTTAAGCAAGAAATTTACTAATAAAAAACCTAGTTAAGTTATTTGAACAAGAATTCTACTAGAATGAATTTAGAATTAAATTTTAAGCAAGAAATTTACTAATAAAAAACCTAGTTAAGTTATTTGAACAAGAATTCTACTAGGAATGAATTTAGAATTAAATTTTAAGCAAGAAATTTACTAATAAAAAACCTAGTTAATTATTTGAACAAGAATTCTACTAGGAATGAATTTAGAATTAAATTTTAAGCAAGAAATTTATAATAAAAAACCTAGTTAAGTTATTTGAACAAGAATTCTACTAGGAATGAATTTAGAATTAAATTTTAAGCAAGAAATTTACTAATAAAAACCTAGTTAACTTATTTGAACAAGAATTCTACTAGGAATGAATTTAGAATTAAATTTTAAGCAAGAAATTTACTAATAAAAAACTAGTTAAGTTATTTGAACAAGAATTCTACTAGGAATGAATTTAGAATTAAATTTTTAAGCAAGAAATTTACTAATAAAAAACTAGTTAATTATTTGAACAAGAATTCTACTAGGAATGAATTTAGAATTAAATTTTAAGCAAGAAATTTACTAATAAAAAACTAGTTAATTTATTTGAACAAGAATTCTACTAGGAATGAATTTAGAATTAAATTTTAAGCAAGAAATTTACTAATAAAAAACCTAGTTAACTTATTTGAACAAGAATTCTACTAGGAATGAATTTAGAATTAAATTTTAAGCAAGAAATTTACTAATAAAAAACTAGTTAAGTTATTTGAACAAGAATTCTACTAGGAATGAATTTAGAATTAAATTTTAAGCAAGAAATTTACTAATAAAAAACCTAGTTAAGTTATTTGAACAAGAATTCTACTAGGAATGAATTTAGAATTAAATTTTAAGAAATTTACTAATAAAAAATATATTTGAACAAGAATTCTACTAGGAATGAATTTAGAATTAAATTTTAAGCAAGAAATTTACTAATAAAAAACCTAGTTAAGTTATTTGAACAAGAATTCTACTAGGAATGAATTTAGAATTAAATTTTAAGCAAGAAAACTAAAAAACCTAGTTAATTATTGAACAAAATGAATGAATTTAGAATTAAATTTTA